>VDFB02059970.1:0-85378 GCA_007258455.2 Sequoia sempervirens
CAATTAATATTTATAATTGTTTACTAGTTAGATACCACAGCAGTAGATGCAGTGGAGTAATAAACAGGTGGAGGTCCGATGTATCTAGTATCAACACTGTGACCCTAGAATTTTATTACAATCATTAAACTAAATTAGTTAATCTTGCATTTCAAAAATGAAATTTAATAAATTAAATTCAATGAACATGGTAACATTTACCTAAGTATCAATTCCCAAAGCCTCATTTGAAATTTCATCTGCCATCACCATCTCCATAGCTACAGATGTATCATGTGCACCAACCTCCTGAGTGTTTGTAGGGTCATATGTACAAGCCAACCCACAAACTTGACAAGAATGGGGTGGAAGTGTACCCCTCGAAGTCTCACCTAGATGGTGCTATACTACAAAACTAGCATGTCGGATGATACTCTGGGTCAAAGAGTTGATAGAATGCAAAATGTCCACCTTAGCACTCTCATTTGTGACAAAAGGGATAACAACATGCTCACGAGCTAGGCTAGCAAGAGCTCATCTCCCTTGCCACTAAGGATCCTATCGTGCACCTAGTCTATCCTGTTCCGAACCTCCACCTCTCCCCTAAAATTCCCTCATATCAAAATAGTTGGGGATTTTGTTGAGGATGAACTCATAGTAGAGTTTCCTCAAGAAATATTGGGGGACTTCACAATTGTTGCATGGTGAATAGTCAAAAACCATGTACCACCTATCCCAAAAATTGTTCCTAAGCCCTTGGTGGTGGCACCAATGGATAGGAAACCTCTTGGCATTAAGGTCAAGATTTTTATTTGTGCGTGGGTTAGTGAATAGTGAGCACAAATCATATTTTGTAGTTTTTTCATCTTTTACTTCTTTATATGATAATTTATCTGCATAAAAATTCCTCCACACCTACCTCTTATCTGCCCAACCACTTAATTGTTTGTTGATTGCATAGATACATGTGTTAACATGTCTTTAAGAGAACTCGCAAGTGTTCTTTCCACGGTTGAACTTATAGGATCGTTCAACCTCGTGATTAACTCCTCAATCTATTTTTTATTATTTTCAATTAACCCCATTAAATCTTGCTAAGTACCAGGAGGATGTTGAGGAATTGGAGGAGGAGTTTGTTGTTGTGGTTGTTGAGGATTTTGTTCATGTGCTCATTGTGATTGTTGAGGGTTTTTTTCATGTGCTTGTTACTATGGTTGTTGAGGATTTTGAGGAGGGTTTTGAGGTTGATATAACATCTCCTACAAATTAAAGAAATGAATATAAAAAACAACCTAAAATTACCTATTTAACAACAAATTCACAAAAAAAAACAATGCTTACTTATTTGACCACCCCATTGACGTGGTAGTATCTTGGCAAAAAAATTGCAACAATTAGATGAAGAAATTGTAACTTTTTCTCCTTCCAAAACGCGAGCATGCAAATGTAGCATTTGCTAGCCACGAGCAACAAAAAACACAATGAAATGAAATGATGTGGTTTGCATTTTTTTTTTTAATAAGCTATAATGCGCCTGTGTTATAACACAGGTGCATTATAGGCTTGACATGACCAAGCCTTGGGCTCAATCACACCAAGTCATAATGCGAGTGCATTATAAATCGCTCGCGTTATAGCCTTTCAAATTATTTTTGAAAATTTTGCCACAATTTGGCCCCCCATCTTTTTACACCTGCCCTAATACAAGGTTTGACTAAGGCAAGACCCTATATGGAACAACCCTTCCTCTCTCTTTGAATGTGTAGGTTTTAGATCTGAAGAAGATTGAGAGAAGTTTGAAGGTCAATTATTCATTGCTTCATTCAAACCCTACACCTTAACAACATATGAAAACTTAGTTATCTCAATACTCGGTGAAGATCTGATAATGTGACAATTGGGAAAAGAAATATTTGATCTGACTCCAGAGGACTATGAAATTAGATCTGGAATTTATCTATTGGGACATTATAGTTGCTTAGGGTGACTTGGTCCTCAGAAATCAACCCCAAATTTATATCATATGTGCACAATTCTCTGCTCAGTCTATTTTTGAAGTCTAAATTTGTCTATGACTTTTTGGATCTGTTGTTTTTACATCACAATTGTTATTTGCATCATTAGGCTAGTCATTTCATTGCATTTCATTCTAAATTCCATCCCATATTTGGTCAAGGGCAGGATGACTCACCTTCTAGGTTGTAAGTTAGTCTTATACCTTGTCCAAATTCTTCAAACCCTTGCTACCTCAATCCTCTAAATGAAATGTTTGAGAAAGCACCTAAAACCCCTAGAGTAAAATCCTAGGCCATCACTTTTTCTTCATTTCACCCTTTTAAAAGAGTTTTCATAAATATCCTTCATTAATCTATATTTTATCCAAAGGATCATTTGTCCTTTATTTTTCTATCTCCTTTTTAATTATTTAATAACTTCCTTTTCACTTTGGGGAAAATGGTCCATGACAGTTTTATTTTGTTACATATGATCAAGTCATAAAGGTTACATAAACCCAAAAATTATGCTCAATATTATGTGATACCTCCTTTTTTGTCTTAGAAGATGCTCTCCTTTATTATTTTCTTTTCTTCCTACAAAGTAAAGGATTTTTTTGATCCCCTACCCTTCATTTTTAAGGTAAAGGGATTAATTATTTGTTTTTCTTGCATTAACGTCTCTTATTAAAATGAACTCACCTATTTCCCTATAAACTAATATCATTTTTTAACACTGCATATGGGTATTCTTTGTCCATGTTCTCTTTTTTATATAATTTTGAGCCATAAGGTGTGAATTAACAAGTAATGAAACAAATTGTGGATTCCCCATCTACTTTCTTCATCCATATGTATTTATTACTTGGGTCTTCTTAGTCAAAAATTGAGGTGTTTATGTAGCTTAATACTTTGTAAAACTTTATGATTTTTGATCTAAATATGTATTCTTTGTTACAGATTCTTTGTGGGTGATTATTTGATTAATTCATTTTATCATTTGTAGAATGAAGACATAAGGTTGTAGAAGAATTAGACAAAATATTATAAGATACACAACATATACCATGGAGAAACCCTTTCGGGAAAAAAACTCCACCAAGAATCAATGTATTATTTAATCTCAGAATAAGATTACAATAATTCCAATCCTTGGTTGAGATGCTTCTTTTTCCTTCAACAAATCTTCTTCACAACCTGCAATAAAAACTAATACAAACTCTCTTCAACTTGCTTGAGATAAGTAGGCAATAATCAACCTTGTAAACTCCAAAGACTTACAATTATAAAGCTCAAAGCTTATGCCAAAAACCTATGCCTATCTCTTACAAGTAGAGTTCTTCCATGAAGAACAATGTCAAATCAACCCCTTCATCCATTTGGGCATCCCAAACTGAAGTCATAACTCAACCTTTATTATGAAGATATCTTCAAAGCTTATCCTCAAAGTAGTCACCCAAGAATGGGCCTACTTAACTCAGCCTTCTGAAATATCTTAACATGCAAAAGTGTTAACTCCAATAAGCCAACTTGGGCACCCAAGGTGGGTCCAAGTCAATCTTTGATAAATGAAACATATCTCTCCACCATTCATGCAAGAATGGTCATCCCCTGTTAACTGAAAGTAGTCACCTATTATCTATCATGCAACTCAAGTCATTAGTCATGCATTCCAACTTAACTAAATTAAACTAGCATTCAACTGAAACTAACTACATGCAACTGAGAATAACTGAACCATAACTAAATTGAACTAAACTGAATTGATAATGAACTGAACTAAACTAAACTAAACTAAACTAAACTAAACTAAACTAAACTAAATTGATATGAACTGAACTGAACTGAACTTCATGCATGTAAACATCAATCCCTATCTTCTAGGATCTTTACATGCATTACAAAAGTGTTATCTTTTACTCCAAATAGTTAACTTAACTCAAGGTGGGTTCCACCTTCCATGTGGGTGCCCCATGTGCTCCTATTATTTAGGAACTCATCTTGGATGCCCTCACATGCTCTTATCATTTAGAATTAATTACAAATATCAATTACCATGATTATTTCATTCAAAATTAATCTCTTTCTAATCCTAGTGTTTGAGAACACTTTCCAAGGACTTAGGAGACACATGAAATAAATAATGTTTAGGATTGCAATTAAATGGCATCCTATTTCCAACATTATTTTCCACATGTATGATTCCTCCCCATGGTTCTCTTATTATAATTGACACTCCTCCATGCCCCTTTACCACTTTTTGTTAGCTCATTCCAAAATGAGACCTTCTTATAGCCTTAAAAGTTTAGAACTTTGCAACCCTCATGTTCATGCATATCTCCTAGGACAATGATGGTCTTTCCCTATTTTATGGACCCTAAATTAGGACCTCTCCTCCAAGGGTAATCTCTGCAATTCTAACTTACCATTGTAAGGTGCTCCTAGGGGACCACCTTCCTATTTACTATGTATCATTTTTCACTAAAGTGATATTTTCCCTTATATAAGCACACTTGGTCTTTAATATTTATTTCCATTAGAAATTCCTCCCATTCCCTCCTTTCTTATAGCTATGCTAGTGTAAAATCTTCATCTATGTAAAATTATGTACCTTAAAGAAATATTTTGTTTCTTAATGGTTTATTCTCATCCTCTATATTTTTTACAATTATTAAATTCTTCATTCTTCCTCCCTATATCATTCTTATACTTTTTCTTGCTTGGTGGATATGGCCCACCCTTTGAAGTTTGTTTACAAGAAATTATTTTATTAGCCTATTAGTGTGCTCACCTTCTCCATGATATTTTGACCTTTATTATTATATTTGCAGATTTATTGTGTTGGTATCTTTCTTCCCATATTTGAAAATGAACTTATTTCTCTATGAATGCTTTTGTACTCTCTATTGAACATTTTACCACTTGTGCCCACAAATTGGTCCCTTCTAATTATTCATTTAATTTACATTCTTTGACCTTCATGTTTTCCATTGTTTAGATTTATTTGATATGAGTGATCTATCTTTCCTATATTTCTCTAGGCATGATTATGCTATTGTCTTGGATTAATTAAAGTTTGATGGTCATAATATCTTGCTGAATTATTTCCATAGCGGTTTACATAAAATTTTAGTTTCCTTTGTTCTTGTCTTGGGTATCAAATATTTAAATCATAGGTTGAAGGATCCAACACTAAAGGCTTAAACATAGTAGAATAATTTATTATTGAAGGATGTAAGGTGAAAACAAAAATTATATATGTGAAAAAAGAGGAGTTCTAAGTTAGAGGACTTTTTTGTGTCTAGATCAAGGAAAAAAAGAGTCAAATGAACTAATTAAGAAGTTGTTTGAACATTTAAGAACATGAAATCTCCAAACCCATAGTAAGTAGTATATTATCAAGTGATACAATCTTAAAATACTCAAGCCAGGACTTTATAATAGGAAGAAGAAGATGGGGAAATAGTTCCCTCACCTCCCATGAACAAACTTACGAGGAAGAAATGGATAGATTAATGGAGAAATATAAAAATAAATTTAAAGTTGTGAAGGCATCCCTAAAATTTGAAAAATATGTTGATATGGTAAGGAAAAGTCCCTTATACAAGAAAGGATCAAATAAATATAGAAAATAGAAAATGGGGAATTGAACAATACGATGAATAAAATTTATGTACCTAATTTTGATGGAAGTGACAAGATTTCAGCTTGGGATTAGTTGGATAAATTATAGACTTAATTCACTCTCAATCACATGAAGGAAAAAGATTCAATCAAATTTGCTTATTTACATTTTGAAGGCATTGGTTATGACTAGAGGTACAATGGCTACATTTCATAAGGATGTGATTGAATATTAACATTTGGAGAATTTTTCTAAAGGGTACTCAATATATTTGACCTTAAAGATGAAGAAGAAAACTTCAAAGAACTCTCCAAGATCGAGCAACAAACTATAGTAAGTGCCTATGTAGTAGATTTCTAGAAAATTTCTAGTAAGGTCACATATTTAAAAAAATAGAATCATATATCTTTTTGTTGAAGGACTCTTCAAACCAATAAAAAATCTTGCCAAGAATTTCACTCCCTCAAAATTACAAGAGGCTATCAAAAATAGCTCTAAATCTAGATCGATTTTTCTTAAAGAACAAAATATATTATCATTCAAAGAAACCAAATTTTGGATATCATAAGAGATTACACACACCTTATCAAAAGAAAACCCCTCCAATTTCCCCAAAAAAATTAGAGGAAGATACAAAAAATGAGCCTAGGAAAAATAAATTATATTTTACTTGTAGAGAACCTTGGACTCCACCTTATTCCTTAGTAAGAATAAAGTGCATTAAATTGAGCTAGCATTAGACAAGGAGTTAGATTTAGATGAGCTTGATGAGTTTGTGGATTTAGAAGATCAGGTATTTGAGGAAGAAATAAAGGAAGAAAGGAGCAAAGGCACACTTGTATCTCTTTTTGGGACACCCCAAATACCACCCATTAAGAGTACATGGAGTGCTATCTAGGTAGTATATTTTAGTGCTCATAAACAATGGATCAACTCACAATTTCATTGATGAAGGATTGGTGTTAAAACAAAGATTGAAGGTAGGAGATATGATATTGGGTGTAGAGTGGTTACATTCATTAATTGAATTCACTCATAATTATCAATCTATAAAATTCAAGTTGAAATCAAACGGGAAAGATGTCATCAAAGCATATCCAATGGAACCCCTTGGGTAGTCACAACAAAAAGAATAGAGAGGAAATTCCATAGGGGTCAAGTGTCCTAGGTGACCAAATATTTAGTCGTGACCATAAATAATTTTGCAAGGAATCCCCTCATCATGTCAATTTTTAAAAAAATATGAATTAACATAATATGGTATTCAATGACTTATCCCCAAGAATTTCCATAGATAGAGGATTCCAACATGTAATATAATTAAAAAAAAGATGAAAAACTGGTGATCACCACTCCATACCGCAACCCAAGGATATACAAAGAAGAAATTGAAAATGCTATAAAGGAACTTCTAGATAAGGGCTACATAAGACCAAGTTACAATCCCTTTCCATCCTCAATGATTCTTGTAAAAAGAAGGATGGGACTATTTACTAATTTGGGTTCTATAAACTCAAATAACCTTGTAGGTCTTTATAGGTGTCTCAAATAATTTAAAAAAAAACTCTTGAAGAAGTTTTGTTTAATACATGCTATTTTTCTTGGTAAATGTATAGAGTCTAAGTTTTGTCATAAAGCAACAAAATAAAACCTCAATGTTTCTTAAGATTCACACATCATTTAGGAGAGAAGTTGTTGCTCTAAAAGAGTAAAAAATCTTAAAAGACTTCAAGTTTTTGTTGTTTAGTTATTGAAAAATCCTTCTCCTTTCATGACATGGAGGCTAAAAGTGTTGCTCTTGCATATACACATTATAAAACCAAGAAGAGGATTCATGACACATACCATGAAGAGGAAAAAGTTTTTGAACCTTGCACCAAACTATCTCTATGTTTCCAAGTACTTCCAAGATGAAAGCTTCATGTGGTTGTAACTCCACAACTCTCTAGGTATGCTTTATCTTAAGGAAGCTTTGACAAATGGGTGTAAATATCAACATTTTTTCATTATTGAAGGAGTTTCAAAAGGGGTTATCTCATATACTCCATCAAGAGCCTAGTCAAGTTTTCAAATGACCACATGAATGGGTGACCATGATGTTGTTAGTAAGAAGAACAAAAAGAGCCACATGAAGAAGGATATCAGAGCCTAGATTTTAGGGGTAACCTTATGTTGCAATTTCAAGCTATTTTAAAAAAACATCTAAATAATAAATAAAGTGCATATCCAATGTCCTTGATTCATTTGGTTCTAAACATTAAGTGGAGTGGAAGTTGTTCATTTTTCGATGGGTAGTGTAAAAATGGAAAATTTGGTCACTTTAGCTCTGGTGGCTTCATCATTTGGGATACATCTAATGGGAAAGAGGAATATTCATTCCAAAAGTGACTACCAATGGCTATTATTGGAGTCATCATAGGACCTCTTGGTGCATTATTAATCAAATAACTCTTTACATATCATCATGGCATCAAAAAATATTACATAAGAAGGGAAACTGAGTCAATGTTATCAAAGAAAATTCCTTGCATCTGACATGGATATGAAATCAAACCATAATTTTAAGTAGATTCATTTTCCATTATGCATATCATTGAAGCATGCTTGGTATCTTTTCTAATATCAATCCTCTCATTTGGATTGTCATTGTTAAGGAGATGCATTTTTGTTGGTGTAAATAAAGTCTTGTACCTAGTTCATTCATTACTAGGGGACTTATTTACACATGTTAAGTTTACTTAGGTCATAGGAAGAAATCTTTCTAGAGAGTGATAGTTATCATTAGTTATTATCTTATCTTTTGAAAACCACTACATGTGAACCTAGAAGTAAGTGTGATTAGTTGTCTCATTTCATATGATTAAGACACTTGTCATAATCCTATGACATCTTGCATCTCACCTTGGCTATATAACCAAGGGGTCTCTCATTGTAAACAATCATCTCATATCATTGAATCATATTGATAAGAATACAATTTATTCTTGTCACATTCCATTATCTCTCTTTGTGCTTTCCATTTGGTCTCAAGATCTTGACAGCCATAGCCAATTCTATCATGGTATCAAAGCTATATCTCAGTTCTAACATGGTATCAAAGTGGTTTGGGTAACATTGGAGAGTCTTTTTCTGAAGAGAGATACCAAATTTGGGGGTATTCCATTTTTGGATCTTTATTGTAGGTTCATATTGGAGCTTGCTAGTGCAAATCTAAGCTCACCATTGCGTCTGGAAAGTTTGAGAAAGTCAATTTTGCCTCATTTTTTGTCCAAATCAGACATACGAGGCCAAATCTATAAGGGTTTGAAGCTGAACTGTGGTTACCAAATCCAAAAGGTAGCTACATTTTTGGAGCATTTTAGGTCAAATCCAACCCTGCCATCACGTCCAGAAGGGCCAAAAACCCTAAGATCGACTGCCAAATCGTCCAAATCGGAGTAGTTATCTGGTGAGGTAAAAAAAATTTACCCAAAGATCCATACGACCCCCCAAGTCGCCATTATGATGCTGGTATGATTTTTTGAAAAATAAATTTACAATTTTTCAGTTGAAATTTTTATTTTATTTTTTTGAAAATTTTAAATTTCAGCAATCAAAAATATTATAAAGTTTTATTTGAAAAAATAAAAAATAAAAAAAGGGGCAAATTTTTTTGTTTTATGTGGTACCTGCAACTTGCAGGGTACCACACAGGTACTATGTATCTGTGGGTGCCATGTGGCACCACCGTGGCAAGCCACACACCCCCACGATCCCATCAAACCGTCGCCCCCACCTCCAATCAAAACCCGACAACCTTTCAATAGATCGAACAACAATTTAAAAAGAAACCGGTGATTACATTGAAAAATCCGGCCACCGATTTCTTCAACTAGCGAAAATAAAGAGAATCTAGTGGACTTCAAATTCAAAGCGGCCAAAATCTTGGACAACTGGTGAATAAAAAGAATATTCGGTGAGAATCTTCTTCTAGAATATTCTAGTATGACTTGTGAGTTGGACATCTATCTACACGTCAAAATTAATCTCACAATCCAAGGAATATTCCAGCAGGGTAGAGCATATTCTTTTGTGATGGGCTAGAAGACGTCAAAATTAATCAAGCGGTCTACTAATGTCATCCCTACATTAGCGTTTTCTAAAAGAAATTTCCCCCCTCACCAATGGAGTTTTTGAATTTGTAGTTCAACTTTGAAGCTTCATATCTTGCTCATTTTGACTCATTTTTGCGAGCAATTTTTTTGACTTCAAAGTGGTGCAATCAGTTTTTGGTTTTGGTGCCTGTTTTTTCCAGAATTTGTAGATTCTCACAGGTGTTGTTGCTTCTTCTTCATTTTGGGAATTTTGGGAGCTCATATTTTGCTCCTACGGTAACATTTTTTGGTGCAATTATTTTTGAAAGTGCGTGATTTTGTGTACTTTTCAGTGGTATGATCAGATTGATCTCATTTTGTACCAAAAATTGTACTCAATTTTGTGGCCTATTTTGACATCTATAAGCACTAAGATCAAGTCTAGCTTGTTTTTTTTGGCATCTAGCAACTGTAAACGCACTAAATATAAAGTGCCACAAATCAGATATTGCTTGGGGGTTTCTTTATTGAGTGATTTGGGGGGGTCTCTTGGTGCATTGCTTTGATTTGTTTGCTTGTGCTCTCTTGTTTTCATGGGTCATTCTAAGGTTCTTTTGTTCACATCATATAATTATTCAACGCATCAAAATGAATGGAGTATTCTAATGACAGAAGGTCATACTCTATATGTTGAAAATAAGGTACTTGAATCTATAGATGCAGATAAAAAGATAAAATGGATGATTAAACATACCAAAGCTCTTGGGTTTCTTCGTAGACTAGTTTCTCAGGATTTGTTGTTCCAAATTGAATCATGTAAAAATTCTCATGAAGCTTGGGACAAATTGAAAACATTATATGGTACTACATATGAAGTAAGAGGCTATCAAATTGATAATGAACTGATGAGCCTTGATCCTAAGAACTTTGACAACATCCAGGACTACATCCCTAAGGTTAATGATCTAAGAGAGCAATGTAAAGAATGTAGAATTAATAAGGACATTTAGTTGGTCTACAACACAATGAACAAACTTGGTCCTGATTATGCTTCTTTTGTTTCTAGCTTTCATGCCCATAGATTGACTATGGGGACTGCATACACTACACCTTCATTTGCATCATTTTCTAAGATGTTGATACATGAGAAACAAAAGCTTATCTCAGTGGATCTCATCAAGACTTCTCAATCTCAAGAATTGTTGGTTAGTCAAGTGAAAGAATCAAAATTAGATAAGAAACAAAAGAAAGCAAAGAATAATCCACATTCAGATCAATCAAAGAAAAAGTCCTCTTCAAAAGGGGAAACATTTAAGAAGGAGAGGCCTTTTTGTGCATATTACAAGAAGGATGGAAATGAAGAACACTATTGTTACAAGAAGGATATTAATGAGTTGAAAAATCTTCTAAAAAATAATTAGATTGATTTTCCTTCTAGAATGTCTAAATCACCTTCTTCTCCTTCTACTTCAAAATAGTCTTAAAAGGAAAAAGTTCAACCATCTACATTAGGATATAAAGGACAAGATCTTTGTGCTCTTTCAGGTCCAGGATCAGGGAGATGGCTTCTAGATTTAGGAGCATCTCATCATATGGAATCTTAACAATATATATTCTCTTTATTTCATCCTTGTACTATGTCTCCTATCTTGATGGGAAACAATACATACATGAGTGTAATTGGGAAGGGATCTATTAGCTTTGGGGACAACACTTTCAAGCATGTTTTGTGTGTTCCTCATTTGATGAAAAATCTTCTTTCCATATATCAGATTACACATGGAGGAGATGGGAGAACTGTGGAGTTCACACCTGATTCGGTCATCATTCAAGACTTGGGGAGTCGAGAGATCATTGCTACTGGGGTGGTTGATCATTCATCTTAGTTGTATACCTTTGCAAATTTTTCTTCTGATGATGACATTGTTCCTTCGATTGTTGCTCATCATGATTTAGAGGAGACATTTGGATTTTTGAACTTGGGAGTTCTCACATCAGATCCAGTTCTTGAGCCATGCATTCTATCTCCTCCACCTACTATTGTAGTTGATGATGCTTGTGATTCCACAGTTAGGTTTCCTTGTGATTCAATGTAGTAGGACATATCTCATTGTCTTCCAGAGATGGCTACTTGCAATGACTTCTTGACAGGTATTTTAGAATTGTTCGTGGAGTCTCATCTTGTAGATTTGGGAGACATCATTGATGACATTCATCTTCTCTTTAATGAAGATGATCCTTCTTTAGTTTTTGCGAGGGAACACTCTGACCCTCTTGTTCATTTTCTACATGATCATTCTTTGTAGTTTGACGTGAGTGTGGATAATTTTGGACAACATTTGGAGGAGGCTTCTTTTTCTTCAGAGGGGATATCTTTGTCTTTGGATCATGTTCTACATTCATCTCTACTAGATGTTGGATTGTCCTCTTCAATAGTGTGGCCTAGAACACCTGTTTCAAGTGTGTCAGCTTTTGGAATCGACATGGAGACACTTGAGCATGCTTCAGAGACATCATCACACACCATCCATATTCCTAATATCTTGCATACATTCATGGTTTTGTTTCTTCCTAAGGGGAGGAACGTTGCTCAGCGAGATTGGATCATCTTCATCATTCAATGTCAAGCTTCTACCATCATTGCAAGAGACTCAACATTGAAGGGGGGCTGCCTTGTCTCTCTTCTACTTCTCTCTTATGGGGGGGTCTTTTTCCTCACATGGGGTTTTTACCTTCTCATTCATCATTGGGAGCATTTCATTTTTTGTATTTCATCTCTCTTTTGGGGAGGAGTTTTTTCCTTGTGGGTTTTCTCCTTTTCTCCGTTTGTGAGAGATTTATTTGTCATTGCATTGCATTGTACATGGGTACCTAACATGGCCTAGTAGTCGAGACCCATTATTTCATCTTTGTGTCATTTGCATAATAATCTACTACTCCCTAAGTTGCACTTAAGGGGGGTTGTTGGTGTAAATAAAGTCTTGTACCTAGTTCATTCATTACTAGGGGACTTATTTACACATGTTAAGTTTACTTAGGTCATAGGAAGGAATCTTTCTAGAAAGTGATAGTTGTCATTAGTTGTTATCTTATATTTTGACAACTACTAAATGTGAGCCTAGGTAAGTGTGATTAGTTGTCTCATGTCATATGATTAAGACACTTGTCATAATCCTATGACATCTTGCATCTCACCTTGGCTATATAACCAAGGGGTCCCTCATTGTAAACAATCATCTCATATCATTGAATCATATTGATAAGAATATAGTTTATTCTTGTCACATTCCATTCTCTCTCTTTGTGCTTTCCATTTGGTCTCAAGATCTTGGAAGTCATAGCCAATTTTAACATGATATCAGAGCTATATCTCAGTTCTAACAAATTTTTATACATATCCAAAAGATTATCTTGATGTCAATTGTCCTCGGCCCTCAGGAAGCTATGGACATTATGTCACTTTTCACTGCTACAACTATGGGGAGAATAATGACCTTGTAACTATTCTTTTTAATGCACATGATGATGTCATCCACAACTTATTCAGTGCAAGGATAGTTAAGACATGTGTAACAATAATTTCTAACATCTTGCAAGCATCTAGGAGGTGTATGTTGTTGATTGGAGATTTTCTAGGGGCATACACAAGAGATAAGGCCTAAAAATTCAAGAGTTCAACCCCTCAATGCCTAGGTAGAGCAATTTCAATATTCAAACAAGGAGATTGGCCTCCCAAGCGCCCAAGTTGGTCAAACAGTAAAGGAAAATATCTTCATTCTTTATAGAACGTGTCCTATATTGATTCATGTTGGTTAGAATTGCAAAAGAGATGCCTAGTAAAGGCAAAAATGCATGTATTTTGAAAAAGAACTTTAGATGTAGGACACAATTATTCATTCTCAGGCATTGTAAACTTAGTTTTTTTGGGAGAAAGAAAACATGGTAAACAGACTTGTACTTAGCTGAGATGTACCTTTGATCAATAGAAACTACTTTTTTCCTTATAAATAATATATGCTATTTAATTTTATGGGAATGATAGGTTCTATCTTGTAATGAAATGATTTATCCTTGATTTATTTTCTCATTCTTCTTGCATGTATACAATAGCACATCTTTGTTGTAGGCCATACTTTGTGATTTACTAAGTTTATACAAAAATTATTTGTGAAAGATTATCATTTGATTTTTTAGGAATCATTTGGTTTGTCTTTTAGAATCATTTGGTTTATCTTTTATATGTTGTTATAAATCTGATTTTTTTTATGAAATATTTATACAAAATATGTTATTATCTGTATTTTGAATTAGTTCAATTTTAAACTTTGTGTGGAGACTATCAAAGGCTATCATGTTGAACCTATCATGATAATATCAATGCAGTTGGTGTATGCCCCAATAACCAAATTGTTGGCCAAAATTGCAAGCTTTCATCCATTTGTGTTGTCATAAAAGTCAGTGTTTGGTGCAGGAGCACCTAGGCTGACCTCCACCTTGTTTGTTATCAATTTTGGCTTGTACTGACCTTAGCCAAGTCAGGGATGTTGATGTGTTTTCTTGGGACCTTAGAAGGTCTTGTTGGTGTGTGATGAGTTGGTCATTAGGACTAAATTCATCCTAGTTAATCATTGTAGTTAAATTTTACTTCATGTAGCTTTAGACAGCTTATGTTTGAAAGTAGGGTATTAAATGTGTGCTAACCACATCATCATTGTTTAAAGATGCCAAGGGGTAGTTTGGATGTTGGTTGCTCGAGATCAATGAGTTAGAGATCCTAAAAAGAAGGGTGATGGTAAAGTTGCAAGAATATTGCAAGTTGCATGACAACAATGAGAGGTTGCATGCAATTTGGTAGTTGTCTTGGATTCCCTTAAAATCAGGGATATGGAAGCGAGCAATTTCCCCTTGAATGATGGAAAAGACTTCAAGATTGATTTGATGGCTTGTAGCAAGCAGTTAGTTGAATTGTAATCCAAGTTTTTGGTATGGAATAGAGGACAGTTTAGTAGATTTTCTGTATTTTTCTGTGTTACCCGTGAGTTCTTGAAAACAGTGATTCAAAAGGCATTGAAAATACAGATTTCTTACTGTTTTGTGTTCATTGGATAGTTTTGAGTAATATTTATCTTGTAATTAGGGTGTGCAGTGTAGATTAGTTGTTTTTAACTCATAAATTACATTGTAGATTGTTAATTTCCTTTGTTTTGAGCAGTGTGAATTAGAATGGCTCCCCCATAAGAACTAACCACGGGATTTCCCTGCAATTAGTTTGAAATGATAGGGGAGCCAGACCTTTGTAAATACTTAGCATTAGGAAACCTAAAGAGCCAAGCAAGAATTTGTTATCTCAAACCCTAGGCGAGCTAGGAATGCATGGTTAGGAGTTTGAGAGAGGAAAAGTGAAGAACTCAGGCAGGGGTAGAAGGTACAGTACGGAATCTGTACAGTCTCAATTAGGGTTAGACAATATCTACACAAGACAGAGTGATAAAAGCTTTGTTCAATCCATTGGCAGCAACTTTGAGGAAGAAAATAGTGGAACCCTAGGTATAAGGCTTATTAGCCCTAGTAACCCTTGAATGTAGGAATCAACTGTACGGTACAGATAGAGACCAGAAACCTAGTGAAAGATTTAAAACTCTGAAAAGGGTATCAGAAACTGCAATTAGTTTGCTAGGTCATTTGTCAAGTTTGAACAAGAAAGGCCAAAAAGGGACTGGTAAGGGCTAGTAGAAACTAGGCCTCTTCCAAGCAAAATTTTGAAATCGGGTAAAGTGAGAGATAAAGAACCTCCAAGATGAATTCAAATGAAGTTGAATTACAAGGAGACAGTGTCTTCAACTCCCCTGCAAACAGTTCTAACAAGTTGAAGAAGTTGGCACTTAGATCTTTCTAAGTCCAAGGAAGAGTAAGCAGTTACAAAGAAGGTGTTGGTCTTCCTAAGCTAAGCACAAGCGGAAAAATCATAGAGAAGAGTTGGAGCAAGGCTTGGTTGGTCTTCCAAGCTCAACAAGAACCATTGGAGTCAGGTTCTAGGAAGGAGACAGTGGAAAGGTCTCTACAAGGTTGTGCAAGCAAGCTTAGGTCTTATCATACACCAGTGTTGTACATTTATCTTGTGTAATTTAATCCTGCAAGCTGAAATAATTAAAAATCAAAATATGTTCAAGCTGGAGGGAAATCCTTTTGCAGGTGTTATCATAGCTTCATGTCACCTAAGGTGGCATGTTTTTTAGTCGGTTTTCACAGGGCAGTTTACAAAGATAGCTAAAATACTAGTTTTGGATATCTAGAGAAAAAGTAAATGATGGGTTGATACGCATCATTCGGTTAAGTTTTCATTAAAAAAATTCCAATTGAGAGCTTCAAAATTTTCAAATTTCTTGAAGAGTTGTGATTTTTAAGTTTCAATTGAGGCTTTAAATGTTATTGAATCCTCAAGAAAATCAATTTTTGATTTCAAAAACATATTGTTTTCAAAAATTTGAAGACATTAGAAAATTTCATCAGAGCCCGACATGTTAGGGAAGAAATTAACGTTGAACAAAGGAATAATTTAACCTATATGCAACATTTGAGTATAGGTGAGACAAGTCTACAAAATGTGGAAGCATGAACAAAAAATATGATCTATTTCAAAAAATGCCTTGATGGAATAGGGGAAAAATGAATGTTAGGATTACAAAATGCTTGAAATGGATTTGATGAGGCTTTTGAATATTTAGGACAAATGTATTTTGGCAGAAATAATGCCAAATTATTAGACCTTTACAACATTCTCCAATCTGTGCCAAGATGGGAGCTTGAAAAACCACATATGGGCACCTTTCAAGTGTTTTAATCACTTGGCAGATATGTATGCAAAGTGTGAAACTGTGCAAATACAATGAGGAGTGTGATCAGTTGATAGAATCACCTCAGAGAAATATGGTCTCATGGCATCATGGTTCCCATAGTTTTGCAAAAATGGGGGTAAGGAATTTGAAGGAATTAAGTGGTTTGATGCTCAGGTGGTAACAATTGAAGCTTTGAAAATAAGGGACTTTACAGAGGCTTTGTAAAGAATGAGATGTGACATTGGGCACCAACTGACACTACATATGCATTTAAGATTTTGTATTTTATATTTAGTCGATAGGCTACATATAGTGTGAGATTTGAGCCTAAAATAAGTCTCACGCCTACAAACCAATATTGAGTCATCAGAATACAAGTTTTAGCTGTCATTTAATGGTAAAATCCTCCAAACTATTAGGTGAAAGCCCCCAAAATTTCACTTATTATTTCCAACTAGATGGGAACATTCTATTTCCATTTGCATTTTTTGTCAATTTGATGGTAACTTTGTTTTTTCATTTGTATTGCTTTATGTTTTAAATTTGTATGCAAATATTTCAAACTCAGATAATACTTAATTTATTTAAGGAAAAACTATAGATTTTTCTAAGTTTATCTCATTATATTATTTAACACTTATTATTAACATACATATAGTTTTCTATCGGTGTAATCCTTGAACCTCCTTTTAAGTGCAAGTGCTAGTTAATAATGATTTGTGCAACCTTATAATGCTCAACGGTATCCCAACTAGCCACAGTAAAAACATCACAAAGGGATTGGAGGTGAGGAAAAGAAGAGAGAATAGGTGGGTGACCATCCCAAGAATCTAACCAAAAAAGAGCCTGAGACCCCAAATGACAAATCCAAAAAAGCACACACTTGATCAAAAGTGCCCCCACTTTCAAAGTATGCCAAATCATAGAACCACTCCCCTCCAAAGGACATCGATGAACCTCAAAAGAAGCAACACCTCTAAGATATTTATGGTTAAGAATACAGGCCCATAGCTGATGTTGATTGGTACACCAATGCCAGTAAAGCTTAGCAGCAAGAACTTGCCCATTCAAAATAGCAGAGCGTAACCCAAGACCACCCTCCTACTTTGGTCTACACACATATTCCCACTTAACAAGGCTCCACTTAGTAGCCAACAAGTTCCAGGAGTTTTGGGACATTGTGAATCTGGATTTGTTGGAGGTTGTTTGGGAGTCTCTTCATAGTAAGCAGATTCTTCGAGCCCTGAATGCTACTTTTCTGGTTCTCATTCCTACAAAGGAAGGTGTTGATAGGCTTCAATTCTTTAGACCAATTGTGCTCTATAATGTGGTGTATAAGATTATTATGAAATTGATTGCTGAGAGGCTTAAACATTGTCTTCTTGTTGTTATTTCTGAGGAGCAAGGAGGCTTTGTGGTGGGTTGTCAAATTTTGGATGGGGTGGTGGTAGCTTCTGAGGGCATTCACTCCATGGAGACCTCTAAGGATAGGTCTATGTTCATCAAGTTGGATATGGCCAAAGCTTATGACAAAGTTAAATGGAGTTTTCTTCAGAATATTTTGTTGGCCTTTAGTTTTTCTTCTGATTGGGTGAGTTGGACTATGAGTTGTGTAACTTCTTCCTCATTTTCTGTTATTGTGAATGGTGAACCTTCAGAGCTTTTTGGTGCTACCAGGGGCCTTCGTCAGGGGGATCTTCTATCTCCTTGTCTATTTATTATAATGGCGGAGGGGCTGGGTCAGTTTCTTAAATTTTGGGTTTCTCAAGGTTTGATTCATGGTTGGCAGTGGGGTTTGGGTCTGCCAATGCTTTCTCATCTCCAGTTTGTGGATGACACTTCTCTTATGGGGTCGGCTCATATTCGAGAAGTTGAATCCTTTAGGAAAACTTTGGATATCTACCTTGTTGCTTCAGGTCAGAAAGTCAATGAGTAGAAGTCTTCTATTTTCTTCTTTAATACTCCTCAGGCTATCTAGCGGTGGATTGCAGCTATTTTATAGTTTCAAATAGGGTCTCTTACCTTTGTCTATTTGGGTATTCCTCTTGTTGTTGGTTGTTAGCCAGGTCCTCATGGAAAATTTTGCTTGATAAGCTGTGACAGAAGGTAACTCATTGGACTCATTAGTGGTTGTCTACTGCTGCTAGAGTGACTCTTCTCAAGTTTGTTAGCTAGGCCCTCCCCATCTACAAATGCTTTGTTCAAGCGACCCCTATGTATTTCCTTAGGGAATTTGATGCTCTCTCATGTCAATTTATTTGGAGTGGTAACTTGATAGCTACTAAGTGGAGCCTTGTTAAGTGGGAATATGTGTGTAGACCAAAGCAGGAGGGTGGTCTTGGGTTACACTTTGCTATTTTGAACGGGTAAGTTCTTGCTGCTAAGCTTTACTGGTGTTGGTGTACCAATCAACATCAATTATGGTCCCATATTCTTAACCATAAATATCTTAGAGGTGTTTCTTCTTTTGAGGTTCCTCGTTGTCCTCTAGTGGGGAGTGGTTCTATGATTTGGCATACTTTGAAAGTGGGGGCACTTTTGATCAAGTGTGCACTTTTTTGGATTTGTCATTCGGGGTCTCAGCCTCTTTTTTGGTTAGATTCTTGGGATGGTCACCCACCTATTCTCTCTTCTTTTCCTCACCTCTAGTCCCTTTGTGATGTTTTTACTGTGGCTAGCTGGGATATCGTTGAGCATTATAAGGTTGCACAACATTATGGATCGGTTGTAAGCTTTTGTTGGAAGCATCCTTTTGAGTGGCCACTTGGGGGGTCTGAGGTGGATAGGCATGAGCTTTCTCAACTTCTAGCTTCCCGTGCTTGTAATTATTTGAGGGGACCTGATGTCATAGCTTGGGATGGTTCTGATTTGTTCGGGAAGTACTATGTGTCAGTTGGTTACAAGCAGCTTGGTAGGCAGTTGTTTGGGGATATTGAGGTCCCTTGGTGGAAGAAAGTTTGGCACAAGTTTTCGTGGCCCAAGTGTAATTTCTTCATGTGGTTAGTGGCTCAAAACCAGAGTCTTACTTGGGATAATTTATGTAAGTGTGGTTTCAAAGGCCCTTAAATGCCTGTTTTGTGTTGTAACTGTGAGGAGAGTGTCTCTCATCTCTTCTTCCAATGTTCCTATGCTAGGGAGATTTGGCATTTTTGGTGGAGGGTCTGGAATAAGCCCTATTGGCATGTTTCCTCATTGTTTGAGTTTGTGGATCAGTGGGGCAGGGCTCCTGTTTCTACTCCCTTTCTTCAAGCTGCTTGGGATCTTGGCCCTTCCTTTATTATTTGGAACCTTTGGTTGGAGAGGAATCGTTGGATTTTTCAGGGTGTGACGTTGTTGGCCCCTCGCTTGTGGTGGAAAATTTTGCACTCCTTGGGAGAAACTGTTGCGGCTAAGTGTGATTTGACAGAGTCAATGGATCCTTGTGATGTTGGTTTTTGTAATCATCTTCATCTTCCTCCTCAACAATGACAGCTCATGTGCAACAAATGAATACATCCTACTCCGAAGGTGAATAGGGAGGGGAGATGGTCTCCTCCACCTCAAGGAGTCTTAAAAATAAACACGGATGGCTCTTCTCGAGGAAATCCTAGTCATGCTGGAATTGGTGGTGTTGGTCAGAATATCTCTAGAGATATTTAGTTTATCTTCTCTGTTTATAAGGGTATTGTTGGGTAATTAATTATTTAATTACACTTTTTTACATAGGAATTTTTTAATGCCTAGGATAATTGTAATCCTCAACTAGTTGAGCTATCTTTTTTCTCAAGATAAGATTAGGGTTGTGCATGTCTTGCTTTTTTGCATGATTTCCTTTTTGAATGCTTTTTTATCATTTGTAAAACAATTACTTTCAATAATCATTATTCTAGTTTTTTCTTGCACATATTGGCTCTGATACCATGTAGGATTTGGAAAACCAACTTCACAGTCCCCAAGAATCACCTGCATACAATCACCTATCACATGCAAAAAATATTCAGAACAAAAAAGAAGCATAACTTCTCTACTCTACAAGTGTCTAATCCACTATCCCAGTAGCAATAACTACTCTACTCTCCAAGTCTTTGATGATAATCGAATCAGGTGTGAACTCCATAGATCTCCCAGTGCCCCCATGTGTGATCTGATAAATGGAAAGAAGGTTGTTTTTCAAGTGAGGGACACACAAGACATCCTAAAAGGAGTGGTCACCAAAACTAATAGACCCCTTCCCTGTAACACTCATGTAAGTGTTGTTTCCCATCAAAATGGGAGACATAGTGCAAGGCTCAAAGGAAGTGAACATAGACTATGAAGATGCCATATGATGAGATGCTCCTGAATCTAGAAGCCATCTCCCTGATCCAATACCTGAAGAAGCACAAAGAGAATGTCCCTTCATATCTAATGAAGTATGTAAACTAGTTGTGCCCCTGTCATGCTGCTCTAAAGAAGACAAATGAGGAGAAGAATATGATGTAAACATCCTAGAAGGAAAATCAATCTGATGTTTCTGAAGAAGATGTTTCAGCTCATCAATGTCCTTGTAACAATTATGTTTTGCATGTCCTTCCCTCTTGCAATATGCACATGTAGTCTTCTCCTTCCTAGATGATTTCCCCTTAGAAGAGGAGGATGAATTTGAGGACTCCTTCTGCTGCTCGTGAGGTTTTGAATCCTTTCATTTATGTTTCCTTTTCCTATAGAAGACTTCTAATCTTTGGGCTCATGTGATGCAATAAGTGCATGTGATGTGGAAGAAGGTTTCATCATTCCCATGCTAGCTAACTTAGCTTTCTCTTGAGTGAGAGATGAATCAAAGTCATCAAGAGATGGCATAGTGAATCTCGTACCAAGAGCATCTGTAGTGGAATAAAAGGTAGATACAAAAATTGAATAATCTGGTCCAAGCTTAGAAATAATGGACAATATCAACTGAGAGTCTTCCTTCTAAACACCACACTATGACACTGTAATCTAAGAGACTTGAGTTTGGTGAAAAAATCTTGGATGCTGTCAAAATCCCTAGGATTTAAGCCAATAAGCTCATTCTCTAACTGAAACCCTCTCATAGTATATTGCTTCCCAAACAAAGACTCTAAAGTAGTCCATATCTCATTGGGTGTAGTGCAAGACTCAATATGAAAAATAAGGTTAAATTAAATAGACATACATAATGTACCATAAGCTTCATCACACCTATTAAACCATTTTCTCTTTTCAGTAGAACCTGTAGGTTCAATTTTTGTACCCATGGTTACCTTGTACAACCCTTTGTGTTTCAAATGAATCTCCATTTGTTTTTTCCAACCAAAATAGTTGAATGGAGTAAGGGGTGCAATATTATGTTTATCCATGATAGAAAACAGCAATATATACTCTCAAATTAAAAAAACAATGCTCGTTGATCTCAAAAAAATAGCCTAATTGCACGCTTCCCAAGAAAATAATTGAAAAGGTAAAGGCTAAGATCAAACAGGAATATCAGATACCTAGTAAAAAAATCTAAAAAAATAGGTCTAAGATCTGTGTAGAGCACTGAACCAGCTTTCCAATGCCTATTTGTTTTCAAAAAATGGAGTCAGAATGCAAAAGTTATGCCTCCCGGAGTGAAAACAACAACTTTTGGCTTTGATAGGCGAAAAAGGCATCAAAACAAAAAAATAAAAAAATCAAACCTCATGAGCAGCAGGAGTCCTCATATTCATCCTCCTCTTCTAAGGGGAAATCATCTAGGAAGGAGAAGACTACATGTGCATATTGCAAGAAGGAAGGACATGCAAAACATAATTGTTACAAGAAGTACATTGATGAGCTGAAACATCTTCTTCAGAAACATCAGATTGATTTTCCTTCTAGGATGTCTACATCATCTTCTTCTCCTCATTCTTCTTCTTCAAAGCAGCATGAAAGGGGAACAACTAGTTTACATACTTCATTAGATATGAAGGGACATGCTCTTTGTGCTTCTTCAGGTGTTGGATTAGGGAGATGGCTTCTAGATTCAGGAGCATCTCATCATATGGCATCTTCACAGTCTATGTTCACTTCCTTTGAGCCTTGCACTATGTCTCCCATTTTGATGGGAAACAACACTTACATGAGTGTTACAAGGAAGGGGTCTATTAGTTTTGGGGACCACTCCTTTTAGGATGTCTTGTGTGTCCCTCACCTGACAAACAACCTTCTTTCCATTTATCATATCACACATGGAGGCATTGGGAGATTTGTGGAGTTCACACCTAATTCGGTTATCATCAGAGACTTGGAGAGTAGAGCAGTTATTGCTAATGGGATAGTGGATAACTCATCTCGGTTGTATTCCTTTACCAATTTTTCTACTGATGGTGCTTCTGTTCCTATAGCCGTTCCTCACACTTCTAGTGTGCATCATCATTCAGAGGAGAGATTTGACTTCTTGAACATTGGTGTTCTCACTTTGGATTTTGTTCTCGATCCTTTCATTCCATCTCCTCCACCTCCTATTACTATTGTTGTGGCTATCGATGTGGCTTCTTCTATTTCAGTGCAACAGGATCTTGTTGATCATCCATCTCTGGAGGCTACTCTTGAGTCTTCACCTACTTTGACTTCTTCATTGGTTGAGGTCACACCTACTTCCATGGAGACATCTTGGGCTACACCTAATTCACCTTCAGAGATTGCTTTCATTCGGCCTCTTTCCTCTCACTTATTTTAGGAGATGCAGTTTCTTCAGTTCTTTTGGAGCTACTCCATTCCGGGGGGGTTGTTTCATGTATCTTTGTGATGGATGGTGTCCTTGGGGGATCTTATGGAGTCCTCCATATTTCATCACTTAGTTTGCATTCTATTTTGAGGAGGAGTTTTGTTCCCATGTGGTTTTCTCCTTTACCCTGTTTGATTTAGTTTGCATTGCATTTGTAAATGAGTACCTAATTAGGCCTTGTTGTTGGGACTCGTCTCTTGCATAATAATTTTCTTCTCCCTAAGTTGCACTTATGGGGGGGTGTTAGTGTAATTAATTATTTAATTACACTTTAGCATAAGTTTACTTAGGCATTTTTTAATTCCTAGGATAATTGTAATCCTTATCTAGTTGAGTTGTCTTTTTGCTCAAGATAAGATTAGGGTTGTGTTTTTCCCTTAGCACAGACGCCCCGTTCAGAACAGGGACCCTCTTTTTCTTTCACCTTGCCGGGTTGTTTTGGTCACCACCTCATTTTGCATGCCCGTTTTGGTGCCCTGCGTGGTCAGCGTACCTTCAAAGTCTCACCATAAGTTGACCGCGCTTCTCCCTCTTAATTTTGTCAAGTTCTGGTGCCTTGTGGGGTCTCTCTCGCAGTTTTCCTTTGCCAGCGGCCTCGAGTCCTCCCAGGCCCGGCCCTTTGGGTTTCCCCTTCATGTTCGCCATCCCAAACGGTAGATGCCTTCCGCCTTTTTGGGCCCCGGTTCCTGGCATTTTGTTTTCTGTCTGGTGAAATTTTTGGAGTTTTGGCTACTTCCAGACCTTCCGAGCCCCAGACCCTAGACTTCCACTTCCAGACTTCCATGGGGGTCTCGTCGTGCCCGACAGCGGACCTTCGACGGAACTCCGTCCTCTCGGCCCTGACCTCCCCTTTACCGTCAGTGATTTCTGAGCCAAATTTTTGAAGACGACCATCGCCTCACATCCTTCCTTCCTTCGGGCCCCGGACTTCCCGCTGCCATCCATGGATTCAAATCCACCAACCTAATTGTCTGTTGTACGTGCATTTAATGCGGCCATTAATGGCAGTTGGGGTATAAATAACTTGCCCAAACCTATCATTCTCACTTGTCAGTGTTGCAGAGAGATCAGAGCTTGCCAGAGAGGAGCCCACCGTCTCTTGCCGATCGTGAGTAGATTCCACACCTCCCCACATCGAGTGTTCGAGGTAGGTTTTTCGTTCACCCTCCCGAACAATGTTTTCATGTTTTCTAAGGCTTAAAATGAACAATAAAGATCAAAAGGACATGTGAATGATGAAATATGATATAACAAACAAAACCCATGTCTTAAAAAGATGAGAAAACCCTCAAAAGTACCTTCATGATCAATCTGGAGCTTCACTTTGGCGCGGTTCTTCACGCAGGGGAATTCATGCCCTCTAGGCCTGGGTCCTCTCTTGGCCATCGAAAACTGAAAACCTTGAACATAAATCTAGCCGGCATTTTGGATTTTCGGGCCCAATCCGCCGGACTTCCGATTCCGGAAGTCCACGAAATTGCCACTGTTCCTAATGAAGATGTTGCCCCGTCCACACGAGCCTCGGGGCCCACCTTTCCTTTCTCCGTTTGCATTTGATATTTACCAACTGCCCTCCAACTCCCCGAGTCCCGGTTCTGGAACTTCCATCCCTGGGATTCCGCGAGATCTTCACCATTGCAAATGGTGAACGCCTGGCATCCTTCCACCCTCCGGGTCCTGGACCTCCTTTCACCGCAGGAAATCCGGCGTAAACTCAAAATGACCTCGACCACGCCGGGCTCCGCCATCCGGGACTCCGTCTCATCTTCGCCGTTGAAAGATAGAGAAGCCTGCCCGCCTTCTCGAGCTTCGGGCTCTGCCTTCCCAATCGTCGTGAGTCTCAAAATCAAAATCCAACGGCCGACACTGATGTCGGGTCCGGTCCTCCTTTTGGCGGTCGGTAAGACATTGCAGATTCACTGGGACATTACATCGATGACAGGTTTCTCACTGATGTGTCTTTTCTGCTGTCAGTCAGCGAGACTAAAGGATCTCGCCAAGACATCTCTCCGCCGCAAGGATCTCTTGCTGATGTGGTTGTTTGTTCCGCAGTGGTTGGCGAGACCTGAGGAAGTCGGCGAGACTTCACACCGAAGAAACCCTTCTGCCGATTTTCCTTTTCCCTATCACCGGTTGGTGAGACATGAAACGTTTTCCATGACTTCACCCCGATGATTGATGTCTCACCGATTGGGTCTCTGCAGGAGAATTCCATCTGCCTGATTAAAACTAAAAATGGATTGACAGCTTTTTTCCCTTCTTGAGTCCGGTTCGCTGGGTCGCCTCCTTCGAACTTCCGTCCGACGATTGCCATGTCGGACGGCGAAAGCGCCGCGGCATCCTGGCCCCTTGGGCCCGAAGTTTTAAAGTCAAAAACTATTGATTGCTCTTCGATCCGCCGGGCCCAGGACCCTGGAGTTCCGTCTTCAGAACTCCATTTTTGCTTAGCTATTGCAAACAACCATCTCCGAATGGATTTCCGGCCTTGGACCTCCAAATGCTCCTAAATCGATCCAAAAGACCAATGACATCGGGAGATAAGAGTATCATGTTATGCTTGATAGATTATTTAAAATGGATTTCATCTTTGGGATTTCAACTAACATAAAGATTCTCGTGATCAATTGCACTGACTATGCCTTTGCTTGCAGAATATATGGAATCGGGTGCGGGACTTTCGGGGGCAGTCGTCAAAAAGGACAAAGGAAAGAAGTCAGGAAAAACTCTTCGAGGGAAAGAAGACAAAGACCAAATGAAATACCAATTCCAGGGCGAGCCTCTGCACTCGAAGGTTACCACAGACTGGAAAGAAATCACCGACACCAACATAGGCCATGCCAATATTGATGAATTTACACAAAGGGTTAGGGTCAATCCAATGACCAAGAATGCAAGACTAATAAGACAAAGCAGAATAGCAAAGGTAGTAGGCTTTCCTCCATCTCTTGTAGCCCTTGAGTTTGTTATGGCCTGCCGGAAGGCATATCAACCAGATACAAGAACAATTGTTGACAGGGATGGTAACATTCTCACTGACATGTCGACTGAAGGAATCACGAAAACCTTTCATATTCCCATGTTTCAAGAAATGGAAACGCCTACCATTAAGGAGTGTCAGGTGGTGTGGGATGATAACCCTACAGGCTGTAGGAAGTTAATAAATTAGTATTGGCTCAAGGAAAAGCAGGGTAGCACCATGAAGGTTCCTAACGAACTCTTCCGCAGCAATTTCTATGAGGACTACTATGATTTGGTCACAATGCTAAGCAGGGTTATGGGCCTCCCTACTGCGGCCTTCTTTCAGGGGTGGATGGTGTACTTTGTTGAGCAGATCCTCCGTGGCAATGAGGATGTTACCACAAAGACCGCATTTTATTGGGGAGGTATAATAAGTAACTGCTTCCATGAGCAGTTCGTCAATGTGAAGAAGAGTTCTAAGTTTTATATGACTTCATATCTCGTATACTCCTTAGTAGACCGAAGATAGTACAACGAGTTATTTATGGCACCTAATCAGGAGTAGGGTCGAAGACTCAAAGCCTATGATAGATACCCCCAACTCCAGTACTGAAACTTTAAGAGGGAGTACTGCAGAGTAAATGACGCCTTCATCGGCCATATTGTCAGAATGATTGTCGGGGATTTTGAAAGGAGGGTTTTCCACAATGCTTAGGCATTTTTGAAGCAATATGCCTTCCTCTTCATTCAATACCCGAGGTTCACATACATCTGTGCCCAAGGCTTCACCGAAAGGCCAAACAAATTTCCTCGATACCCCAATGACCGAATCATCCTATTGGAGCTTTCTCAACAGCTCCAACACATACAGGCGATCTTTAGTGGCAAACACATAGTAGGGATCTCTTATCCCATGACTCTTGGCCAGGGCATGTATAAGCTACAAACTTCCCAGTGTGCTGGTAACTTCGAGAAAGAACTGAAGGATTATCATTTTCATCTACACACTGCTCGCCCTCGAATGGACCCATATGGTCATGTGAGGAAGGCACTAGGACCGGGGTTCGCTCATCTCCACCACATTGAAGACTTTTGGGGGGATTGTCAAGATGATAAAGAGGTACGTGCAAGGCACTATATGCGGATGATTGTGCATTTTTTAAGGAAGGTGCAACTATTTCCCATACTAGACCAATTTGAAGAAGACGATAGCACTATAATGGACCCTAGGTACCCCGCAGTCACCAATTTTCCAGTACCAACAATTGATTGGGACGAGCAGGAGGTTGATGACCTCGATATCATAACCAAGCCAATCTTGGCTTGTACCAAGGAGTGGGTTGATGGGAAGGTAGCCTGATTAAGATAGTGAGGGGTGGTCCTCATGTACGAAGAACTCAAGAGTGAACCAAGTGCCATGGAGGACGTCGTGCCACCACTTCGACGGGCGGGACATCCAAGTCTCCTCCGGCCACCAGATCCAAGAAGAGGAAAGAGATAGAAGTGGAGCAGTCACCTAACCCCAAGGTTTATACAAGGAAGGATCCAGGAGGCTCACCTTCCAAAATACTTAAGCAAATAGGGGGCACGACGGAGAAACTCTTAACCCAAGAGGAAGAAGCAAAGGATATTGATCAAATAAAACCTATTTTGG
Organism: Sequoia sempervirens; assembly: GCA_007258455.2. Lineage (NCBI taxonomy): Eukaryota > Viridiplantae > Streptophyta > Pinopsida > Cupressales > Cupressaceae > Sequoia > Sequoia sempervirens. Next base: position 27,847 of record VDFB02059970.1, read on the forward strand.
CTCTCCCCGCTTTGGCTGCCCCATTATCTACTTCTCTGGCTATGGTTGCTACATCCCTACCGATGGTGGACATCTCTTTCCATCTTGCCCCTTCGCCCCCGACCGAGCCTGTGATTGTAATTGACTTCTCCTTTTCCATGACTACACCTCCTTCCTCCACTGTCATGTCACCCACCATGTCACTCCCATTACCTACAGTGGTTGCACCAATTCCCACTCCCACCTTGCTTGAAGCCTTCTCAAAGCATATGCAGAATATCCCTTCCGAGCTCTCCCAGATCCTCATGGATCCCACTCTTCAAGCAGCCTTAGCTTAGGTTCTCGCTACTGCCAAACCTTCACAACCTCTGACAAGGCCACCAGCTATGGAAGCCACCATGTTAATCTCTAAGGAGTGGGAGAGGCGAGAACAGGAGGCCTCAAAGCCCTTTGAGGAGGAGGTCGATGAATATTACGAGCACCCAGAGTATGAACATTGCACTATTGACAGAGTTTCCTACGAAGAGGAAGGAACTGGTTCCTCAGAGAGTGGGGATGAGGAGGAGGATGTCGGTGGTAAGGTCATAGTGCAGGCCTTCGACGATGATCTTGAGGAAGAGCTAGCCCAGCAGCCAAAGGGCACTGAGACGGAGGTAGAAAGGTCACCTCTTGGAAAAGGAAAACAACAAGAAGATACTCCAGAAGAAGATATACCTGAGAGTGAGGTTCAAGTGGACAACAGCCTTGAAATCGAGCAGCTCAAGGAACATGTGCACGAGGTTGAACAAACTGAGGGAGAGAAAGGAGGGGAAATGGAAGAGAAAGAAAGTCCCTTGTAGCAATTATCTGCCAAGCCTCCTATTAAACGCCTTGTGTTCATCTAGGACTTCGATGAAGAAGAAGGAGATGCTACCAAGGAGGAAGAGAGGGATTTGGAAGATAAAAGAATGGAAGCCTTGACCGAGAGGGGCAAGGGTGATCATGAGTCACCTAAGGGAAAGTCTGTCGTGCCTGAATGGTTAGAGAAATAGCTCGAAAGGAAAACTCCTATACTAAAGGACCTGAAGGCGAGACTAGAGGCTATCTTAGCCTGAGCTCAGATCACAACAAAGAAAGAAAAGAGGCCTAAGGTTTGATCCAGGGTAACGATGGATGCTTCTGGGTCTCGAGCTGTACAAATAGCAACGCCTGTGGTGGGCCAGACTAGGGTGAGTTACAACGTCTCCATTATCGACTTGGGGACCGCCACCAAAGAACAAAAGGTAGGGCATCTTGAGGAGTCAGTGGCCACGGTGGTACATTTGATAAAGCAAGACAAGATTTCAAAAGATGAGCTTAAGGCATAGGTGGCTGCTCTGACAGATTATATCCAGTAGTGGTCCTCAGTTGATGACCTACCTACCACGTCCACAACCGCACCCCAATTGTTGTCCAAGGAATAGATTGATAAGAGGGAAAGGAGAAAGAACTTGGAAAAGACTACGGAGGACTGGTTCCGACAAGTCTTATATGTCGGAAACATGGGAATTAGTCAGGCTGTTCGGACAGCCAACAAGTTCCTGGACCTGCAACAATCTTTGGAGGGCACAAAGAAGCTATGCACTGACTTCCCTACAACATACGACTCCACCTTCCCAAAGATCGAGGCTATCCTTCAGTTGCCATAAGCCACATGGGAAAAGGAGCTTACGTTCAACAAGGACAATCACTAGTTGATGGATGTGTGGCAGCGAGACTTTGGCAACAAGAAGGAAAGGCTGGAACAGATAATGAGTAAAGTGGATCTGGATATCGAGTGGATCAAAGAAATCAGGGCGGAATTTTCTCAATACCTCAAGCTAATGACAGAGTATGACATACCCGCAGTGCAAATGGATCCAGAGAAGGTGAAGCCTTACTTCCAAAAGAAGATGGAGGATGGGATGTCTAGTGAAATAACGGTGGAGTTCATGAGTTCTGCTGCCTGTGCCTTTGATCAATCAGAGCTATTCAGGGACCAAGGTGCAAAATACGATGAGGACTGGAAGAGGTTAGAGGATAATGTAAAAGAGTGGAGCTACCAAGTGCTGCCATATGAGATCGTTGAAGTAGACAAACTCCAGCTGGTCATCCTGAAGTTCATGGAATATGCAGCCTCTAAGAAGTAGGAGGACAACCCTTTTGATGATAAAGAGGTCCCCAAAGAGTAGCTATAGTAAAACAACAATCAGCTAAAGGACAAAATGCTACAGTACCGAGACTAGAGGACAAAATGTAATTTTAAATTATAATTTATTAAGGGTTGGTGAAACCCTATTTTGTAATGAATCTTGGCCACACAATGAGAATCAATCTTGGCCATTCATTTGACTTTTGGGGCACTATAAATAGGGGTCTCCTCTCATTTGCAAAGAGAGTTGAGTTGTTGTAAAGACATGCTGCAGAAATTTATAATGAAAGTACATTGACTTGGTGCATTTTCTGAGTTTCTCACATGTTACTTGATTCAACCTCCATTGTTAGATGCTTGACTTAGATTTTCATTGTTGTTCTAGTTAGTTATATTCTTTCCTTGGTAGATTTTAGAAATGTTGTTATGTGGTTATGAAAATTCATGTTGTGTAGATGCCTTCTTAGTCCATACTTTTTGCTGTTTGTTGATGGTAGATAGCTGTGTAAAGTTAGTCTGGACTTAAATTCAAAGCTACTCCACACTTTCATCTTTGTTCATGCATGCATATGGTGAATGAAATACAAAATATTTGCAGACCTTAGAAGATAACACAAATTCCATGAGACTATGAGATTTCTAGTTAAGTGGAATATTGTTTCCAGGAAGCTATCCATTGCAGGAACCCCATTATCACTGTTCACTGTTAGTTGCAGGTCCAGGAACCTTCTCCCTTCCCTACCCTTTTTCCTTTTTTTTTAATAAGTACCTTAGGAAAGGTTCATTGCACATTGTAAAGCTAAACCCAATGATAAAGATGGAGTTCAGGACTGTTGTTTGAACCTACAAGAAACACATAACAACTTCTCCATCTTAGGAACTCCATTTCAAGACCCAACTTCCCATGCTTTGTAACTCATCCATAAGACCGCCTTGTGATTCCAGCAAATCACATCAAACAACTGAGATATTCCAAGCATTTTCAAGACCTGACATTAGAGACCTTGGGATATTGTTCTTCAATTTGATCGTGGAAGATTGTCTTTCAAGAGAGGTAGTGCACCTATGCATTGCCTGTGTTGAGAAGTGCATAAAAAACACATCAACAGGTTGTGCATGTCTTTATTTTTTGCATGATTTCCTTTTTGAAGGATTTTATATTATTTGTAAAACAATTACTTTCAATAATCATTATTCTGGTTTTTTCTTGCACATATTGGCTCTAAGGGTTTACAGAACATCTCTTCTTTTTTGTTCTGAATATTTGTTGCATGTGATAGGTGATTGTATGCAGGTGATTCTTGGGGACTGTGAATTTGGTTTTCCAACTCCTACAGATATTCCTACTAATAATCTAATGGAGGCTCATGCCATTTTATTAGTTGTGGAGCGAGGAAGTCAATTGGGGTGGTGAAGGATCATATGTGAGTTTGATTCCTAGATTGTGGTGAACTTGTTGAATAGGCGGCATTTAGATGATGTTATCTGGCATTTGGCTTTGATTGTTGCACATACTCTCAACCTCTGTGCTTCTTTGGAGTTTGTTACTTTCACTCATATTCTTAGAGAATGGAATGGTGCTACTGAGCATATTCATGATTGGAATTTGGTGGATTGGGGTCAGTTACCCTCAGATTTGTCTCAATAGCTGGATCACTTGGTGGAACTTGATAGGGCTATGTAATGCCCTTGCTTTGTACTTCTTGTTTTAATAAAAAATTTACCCCTCCTTTATGTTAAAAGTTCTAGTTAATAATGAAGAACCATTGTTGCTTCAAGGTGTAATTGATAAACCTCATGACTATTCCATTTTTTTGTGTCATTTTATAATTATAATTTGGAGGAAAAACCCTTGGCGTTCCCATAATAAGTGCTTATGAATACAAGTGCTTGGTTTATAAAAAAAGGGGGAAGTGTTAGGAATGGGGTGAGGAAATGGTTGAGTTTTTTTTATCGCACAAAGGAAAGAGTTTGTGGAATCTTCAAATTTGGAGAGAAATAAAGAATGATATTTATAATTTGTGAGTTTAAGTATACTTCTTTATGTTGTTCATTGTTCGGATGTTCAGTTTGTAGTTTTTTTCTAAATGTTTGCCAAATGTTTAATTGTAGTTACTTCTATTTACATTATATATGCTTTTTATACATTTGAGAGATGAATATGTGTGTTCATTCTCTTTTCAATGTAGTTATGTTTTCATTTCCACTTCAATTTTGTAGTCTTTTGTACTTTTTCGTTAAAAACACACCCATAGAAAATCTGAATTTCATCATACAAGGGGGTTGTAACTCTAAAATTTAGAGGAAGATCGCTAACCCAATGTCAATCTCTCCAACTATTGGCTTGTTTGTTGTTGTTCACCGAGCGATTCAAGGTCATTTCTCAAGGAAAACTACAATGATAAATCTATTTACCAACACATGTCAAATGTGAGTTGTGTATGGTATATTCGTTTAGTTGGTCTTATTGTGTACACTTAGACAACTACAAATCACTTATATTTTGGTGTATCACCCCCTTTTTAGTTCTGAAATCAATTTTTTTATTTAGATTTAGATACCTTTTCCTTATGAACAACGATAGAGTAGATTAGTTTTACATGCTACACTATGGGAGCCAACCCTCTCGGGAGATTTGCTCCAACTTTCAGGTCACCCATAGCTTAGGAGTGTTTCCATTGTGTTAGTTGGAAGGAGAATTGCTACACTAATCCTCCAAAGGTTGTATTCCAATGTGAAACCAATTTTTTTCATGCATGGTGAGATTCGTTTGATGATCCCAACATCATCCTTTAACGAGTTTTGATGTGTTCTTTAGTGCATTCTTCCATACAAGACAATTTTCTTCAAACATCATGGCGACTCCAAGTTCAAATCTACTGGTTCAAGCAATTCAAGTGTTGGTATGTTTCTAGATGATTGCTCTCTTTTCTAATATTTTTTGAATAAGTTTCCAAATTTTGCAAATGCTTTAGCATGTCTATATTCCATGGAGGTATGTCTTGTTCCCCTCCATTTTTTGAAAAAAAATCACATGCCTCCCTATCAGCCATGTCTGTAATGTCCCCATTTTACACCATGTTGTTTTGTAAGCCTTTCTCAAATTTTGAGGTTTTTCATGAGTTTTTAGGTGAGATGGGAGAACTCCAATGTTCTTGGAGAGTTCAGTTTTGAGGTTTCTTAGTATTCATGGTTTTTTGTGTTCATATGGTATCCAAGATTGTGGTGATGCTCTTTGTAGTGTTTTTGGCCATCTAGGTTGTTCTCTATATTTCTTAGAGAACATTGGTATTTTTAGTGTTTTTTTTGGTACCCAACATCATTCTTTAGCATTTTTTCTTCTTGACATGATCAATTTTAGTTTTTGGTGCCTTAGCGATGGTTTTTGCAAAGTGGTTTGGATTATTTAAATTATTACACTAAAGTTATAAAGTTAACATTGACCAACTCTTTAATTAATGAATTAATCAATGAAGGGTCACTATTGATTCTAACATTATGCCCTTCCACCGAGGCGCAATACCCCTGACGAAAGGAGGGAGGTATTGAATAGGGTTTTCTGAGGTAATTCACTACTCTCCCTAAGTATCTTGTGCTAGCCTTAAAATATTAGTATCTTGTTTCAGCTTTCACATAAGAAATATCATCATTGTAAAGAGAGGGCATTCCCCAGTTGAGGGTGGGGCCTTCCTTCTGTAATATTTATTTTAGTGTTTTAATTTAATAAAGTTATGTTATGTACCCTCAAGTGGATGCCTTGAGGAAAAGGGGACTTAGAGATAAAGTTATTTTAAAAAATAAATGTTTTTTTTTAAGTGTTTTTTTGAAAAGAAACAATTTTTTTTTTTTTGAAAAAGCAATGAAAACCAAAAAAGAACTTTTTTGAAAAAGCAATGAAAAAGCTATAAAAGGAGGTTTGGGGATCTCATTTGGATTATTCAAGTTAGCACACATAATAGGATGCTTTTAGAGTGAACATAGAAGTTCTTCCAAGATTGATTGAGGATGAAAAACCCTCACCAAATCGCTAGTTTCAACTTGGTGAAAGATCCTCCCTAGCTATTAGAGTGATTTCATGCAAGAATCACATTGATTTCATTGATTTTTGGAATCTAGGGTTTCACAAAAAACAAGATATTCAATTTTTTTGAGTGTAAGAGATTTTGAGTTTGATTGATTGTTATTTTTGTTGAAGGGAAAAATGGGCATCCCAGAACAACATTTGGGATCAATAAGTGTCTTTGGTAACATTCATTTCATTTTAGGAACCTCTAAAACACATACTACTATGTCTTAAATGAAGAAAAAAAGAAGTTATTTTCCCACTATTAATACTTTAGAGGAAAGTGATTGCAATTTTAGATCTTGCGAAATCAAACCAGTTTCAACAGCATTACAACACATACATAGATTCATAAAACAAAATCACATAGAAGAAGAATGAAAGATAGAAGATAGAAGAAACACTAGATTTATGTGGGGAAAACCCTTTCAGGTAAAAAACCCCACACTCCAAAACATAAAGCCATTGTATTATTCAACAACAATAGTACAAGTTATAATACAATATTGGCTCATGGCCTTTACAGGAGATTTACATATTGTTCCATCTTTGGGGAAAATCTGACAACATAACCCCTGCGAATAACACTCTCATCTCTCTAACTCCTCTAGCAACACCTGTATTTATAGTCTTCATTGCATAAAAATACCAACATCTCAAATTTCACACCCATGCATTAACATGCAACATAAAAGGCAACACATGCTACAACATGCAATGGCATGTAACGTGCACATGCAAAAAGAACCTACCAAAAATATACACTTCAAAAGATGACCACATTCCAAGTTAACTCAACTCAGAATAGAAATATGCTTATGCACAACTCCACCTATAAATGGTAACTTCCAACTTGACTCCTCCTCGAAAATAGAAACTACAAGTTGTAACTCAGAAGACAACATGGGATAATTATTGCATGAAATAATTAAATAATCATTGCTAAGAAAAAATCAAGGTTGAGACACCTTCATTTTCCTAACATTTGCAAAGTTTGTGATGAAATTAGGGGTTTGAATTTCTCTTTTTTAGTTTGTACAATTTGAAGTTTCTCAGTGAAGCCCTAGGCAAGCCGTACAAATATTTCATGCTATAGATAATTGGAAAGGGGTTAAAGTTTAGGTTGTTCACATCTATGGATACTTTCATGCCTACCAACCATGTTTGAGGGGTTTTTGAGTATTTTGTAGGCTTACACGAATCCCAAGGAATGTTGTACTACCATTCCAAGTCATACTACATCTATAGTTGGGTGTGAATTTTTTTAACCTAAGAATTGCCTCTTGGATGGTTTGTTTCTATCAAAAGGAAGCACTCGGTCCTCTTATGTCCTATTGTACACATTAGGGGTGGACTCAAAATTTTAAATGCCATTTAGAGGGTCTGTATAGTTAACAATACTTGTTGTACTATCATTATCAAACCTATCGTATGCTCAAAATTTCATATCAGACCAATTCTTTCTTGAAATAACATGTTGGAGGCTGATTTGAAGTGTTGTTGAGAGTGATACTCTAGTTCTAAGTCCTTTAGATGTGCTTTGGGCATTGGGAAGCTTGTTGGGAGTGATAAATAAATTGGTGTAGACTTGTAACTCACTTTCAATCATATTATGTGTGTTAGAAGACTATTTTGATAGTGCTAGGTCTAATTAAATATTATTTGCAAACTTGAAACATGTTAGTTTTTGTGATTTGAAGGAAAACAAAAGTGGGGATAAATATCTAGTGTTAGATTTGACACTTTGGTGTTGTATTTTATGGGTTTGATGCTAAAAAGAGTGTCATTCAGTCCTAAGAATGACTGAAATTTTATGAAAAATTGTTGGTTATCAATCCATTTACATTTTGGAAGTGATTTGTGGAGATAGGTGTTCATTATGGTTGTTTTCTACCATTGTCCATGTTTTCTATGAGAATTGGACATTGTCTTTGATATGTTGACATGGCTAGCATGACTTGCAACTTCATAACAACAGTCTTGCAACAAGCTCAACATAACCTTTTAGACATGTAATATTCCTCTTCACATCTTTCTCTAAGGTATTTCAAATTGGTACTTCATACGAGTGTTTATTACATGTATTGGCACCACTTTGTGAGTGTTTATTTTTTTAAATAATTATTAAGTTGTGATGTGTGCTCTAAAAACTTATATCAAAATTTAATGACAATGTGTTCATAATTGTAATTTTATGTTATGTTTGAATTGTCAGAATAAATAAAATAAATTATTAGGGGAGGTTATTACAATGTCAAACTAGGTATTCCCTTATTTTTTTCCCAAACACCCCTATTGTAGCAAATTATTAATATTTTATTAATGTTTACCACCCACCACCCTTGCTCAGCCTTCTTGGTAGCTTGCACATGTTTATCCATCAACCTCAAGAAGCTTTTATTATGCCAAACCAACATATGTATCCTTCGACTCAACCCAAAGATACAAAACAAAACCTGAAGGATATGGCACTAGATATCCAAGAATAGTTGAATGTTGTTAGAAGAGAGAAAGAGTATAACTTGCAACAACATGAGTTGGCTTATCAATCTTACCTTCACCAATAAGATATGGAGGCATAAAGAAAATATGAATAAGAATATCTTTCCAGGAAGTTTGTAGTTGAGGAAGAATGATCAAGCAAGAAACTTGACCAGCCTCCTCCAATTTTCATTTCAAGATTTCAAGTTTTAGATGTCCTCATCCATTTAAAGAACATGTACTTGTGCAAACTAAATCTATTTTTCCTCAAGAATAGTCCTCTAGAAAACCTATCATTTTCAAAAGACTCAAAAAACCTTTCAAAATTACCTTCCAAATCAATTTTATTGTCTTAGCACTATTTCTCTTTCCAAAGGTGGACCCATTGTTTGGCAAGATAACTGGTTTAGTGAGAAAAAAGACGTGTTTGAGTTAAAAGAAGAGAATTTTTTTTTTGGTGAGCCTTCATGTGAAGTGAAAATTGTAAAATAAAACCTACTACAAGAGAGAAACAAACATAATCAGTTGGAACAACAAGACATTAAGCAAGCATGAAGTAATGAAGATGAGGAGTCTATAATCTGGTTTGATGAGATTCCTTGTTTCATTGACAAGCATGAAGACAAAATTTCAATGTAAAGGTAAACATGTGGCGAGAGGAAGATATAAGTAACCTTGATAAGGTGTTGTCTATGAAGAGGAAAATGAGGACAACCTTGTTTTGGAGAGGGGAGATATTGACATGCATGAAGTTGTTGGTCAAATTAAACAAGCTATCAAGCAAAACCTTGTATTCCAAAGGGAAGAATTTGATGTTTATTCAAACCTTCAAGACGGTTTCCTTGAAAATAAGATGAGACTTATCATGCAAAAAAATAAGGAGGAGCTTGAGGAAGACCTTTTTTGGGATGAGTTAGAAGACTTTTACTCAAATCTTGATACCAAGCTAGCAACTCCTAAATTGGAAAAACATGAACAACATGAAGAAGAGAAAGTGACCATACTTCTAGAGGAGCTACAAGAAATAGACTATTCCAACTAGCAGGATGATAAACAAATAGATCTTAAATGTGAGACCAACATTTATTTCTTGAACATTTCTCTCTCACGAGGATGTCCCATGAGGCATCTAGCCTAGTTAGAGACCAAAAAGACAACACTTGACATGTTTACACCTAAGCATGAAGTTGTGGTTGAAGAGGAACAAACTTAACTTACGTATCCACTTGAATAATTTTTATTGTACAATCAAGTACAAGGAGCAAGTGACTTATTTTTTATTCTTAAAGAAGCACTCCAACAATTTATTAATCACATATCATTTCTTCATCTCTTTTTGGATATTCACAAGCATGTGAAGCATCCTAAGTTGATTAGGAAGTGGATTTATTTTTCCAAACCATTCAATGCCTTTGTTTGAGTAGTCTCCTTTTTGGTTAGTTTAGTTTAGGTTAGGTTCTTTTGGTTTTATATTCCTTGAAGAGTTGATTGCACATGTTCTAGTTAAGTGTTTGTTGTTGTAGTTTTCCTAGGATTTTTGTTTTCTATTGAAGTAATTTCAAGTTTTTAATCAAATCTATGGCCCTCACAAATAAGTCTTCCAATGTTTATGCTCGACTCCTATGTTCAATGGATATCCAAGGCTATTGGTCTTAGTTGTTTACTTCCCCTCAGATGTCACCAAAATATTAACTAATTTGAGTTTTCCAAACTCATATAGCCTTGTAGGTCTTTTGTAGGGGTCTCAAATAATTAAAAAAGTCTTGAAGATTTTTTTTAATACAGGTTATTTTTCTTGGTAAATGTCTAGAGTCTAAGTTTTGTCATAAAGAAACAAAATAAAACCTCAATGATTATGAAGACTCAACATCATTTAGGATAGAATTTTTTCTCTGAAAGAGTCAAAACTCTAGAAAGACTTCAGGGTTTTTTTCTTTAGCTATTGAAAAACTCTCCTCTTTTCAATTCATGGAGGCTAAAACTATTGTTCCTATGTAGACACATTACATAACCAAGAAGAGGATGCATGTCACATATCATAAAGAGGAAAAAGTTTCTAAACCTTACACCAAAGTATCTTTGCATGTCTAAGTACTTTCAAGATGAAAGTGTTGGTATGTCACGACTAATCGTGCTATACTGTACACTCTTCATGTATCCTCACCAAGGTCCAAGGCCAGGCTGAGCCCTGGGTGGGTGGGGGTTTGGGGGCGGTAGCCCCCAAGAATTTTTTTTTCCCATTTTTTCCCTTCATCACTGATAAAAGAAAAAATCGACTTTGTAGAACCCTAATTTTGGAAGCTTCTAAAAGCTTGTTATAAGTGGTTTGGATGAGGGTTGCAGTAGGGCATTATTAGTGAGATTGTAATATGTTTTACACTAGATAATAAAATCATTGGATTGGGTGAACCATGTTAAATTCTTTGTGTTAATTTTTCTATGTGTGTTTTATTTCTCTGTTTATTGATTAAATATGCATTTAATTGTTAGATATCTTCCTTCTAACCCTAAAAAGTGGTATTAGAGTGGGTTGTGTTCGATTATCATCTACAGGAAAGTCTCATGGTTGAGTGGGAGTCTCACGATTAAGTGGGAGCAATGGCGGGCAAAGGTAAATTGAAGGTAGATAAATTCAATGGGCAGAACTATCGGTTATGGAATATGCAGATGGAGAATTATCTCTATCAAAAGGATTTATAGAGGTCATTGGAAGGAATAGCCAAGAAACTGACAACAATGAGTGATAAGGATTGGAATCTTCTAGACAGAAAGGCACTACGAGCCATTCGTTTATTCCTAGCATAATTAGTGGCATTCAATATTACAACAACAAAGACAACTCAAGAGTTGATGGAAACCCTAGCAAAGTTATATGAAAATTCTTCCACTTCGAATAAGGTATTTCTTATGAAGAATTTATTTAATATTAAAATGGTAGAAGGTGGGTTAGTTGTTGATCATTTAAATGAGTTTAATACGGTTACCAGTCAATTAACTTTTGTAAATGTAAACTTTGATGAAGAAGTTAGGGCTCTTTTGATTTTGTGTTCTTTGCCTGAAAGTTGGAAAAGCTTGGTAATGGTTGTTAGCAATTTTGTTTCTGGTTTGAATATATTGAAATTTGATGATGTTGTTGGTGTTATTTTGAGCGAGGAAATTCATAGGAAAAGCTTAGGTGGAACATCCACATCAGGAAATGTTTTGAATGCAAAAAGTAGGGGTAGAAAAAAGGAGAGAGAAAATAATTCTAGAAGTCATCGAAAGTCACAAGGAAAATCAAAGGACAAAAGGTCCTAATCTAGAGATAAGAGGGATTGTTGGTACTGTGGTAAGCTAGATCATTTAAGGAAAGATTGTTGGTCTCAAAAAAATGAAGGAGAAAAAAAGGAAGGAAATAAAGAGGAAAATGTGGTAAGTAATAAATCTAATGAGGATGCTTTGATTCTTTCCCCTGATAATGCTGATGATTCTTGGGTGTTAGATTCAGAGGCTTCATTTCATGCTACACCCCATAGAATTTATTTTCTTGATTATGTCCAAGGGGATTTTGGGTTGGTTTATTTGGGAGATAATGAACCCTGTCAGATTGTTGGATAGGGAAGAATCAAGATTAAGTTGCAGAATGGGAATCATTGGCTACTACATGAGGTAAGGCACATTCCAAAGTTAAAAATAAATTTAATTTCAGCTGGCCAACTAGATGATGAAGGTTGTGTTGTTACATTTAGTGATAAAAATTTGAAGGTTACAAAAGGTGCCTTAGTGATCGCAAAAGGTGTGAAAGTAGGCACCTTATATTTTTGTATAGGTCATATTGTTCCTTCTACTTTAGCTATTGTAGATAAAAATCAATGTTCAGGAATAGTTGTTGCAGTTCAACAGGTAGAAAATCAGACAGTTGCTATGGATTTTTGAATCAACACTATGGCATAATAGACTTGGGCATATGATTGTAAAAGGTATGAAAGTGCTTCATTCAAATAATGTTTTACCAAGTCTAAAATGTGTTAATATGGATTTCTGTGAAAGTTGTGTGTATTGAAAACAAAAGAGAGTTAGTTTTCTCAAGGATGGGAAACAAATGAAAGATGAGAAATTGGAGCTTGTGCATACGGATGTATGGGGACCAACTCAAGTATCTTCTCTCAGTGGCTCTCAGTATTATGTCACTTTTATTGATGATGCAACAAGGAAGGTATGGATTTATTTCCTTAGGAATAAATCTGATGTATTTGAAACTTTTAAGAAATGGAGAAGCTTGGTTGAGAATGAGACAAGTAAAAAGTTAAAATGTTTTAGATATGATAATGGTGGTGAGTATTGCAGCAAAGAGTTTGAATATTATTGTTCCTCTAATGGTATTCGTAGGCAAAAAATGGTTCCAAGGACTCCACAAGAAAATGGAGTGGTTGAGCGCATGAATAGAACAATAGTGGAGTGTGCACAGACTATGAGATTGCATGTGGGCTGCCTTTAAACATGTGGGAATAGGCTATAAACACTGATGTTTATTTAATCAATAGAGGTCCCTCTAATCCTTTGGGTTGTGGTATTCCAGAGGAAGCATGGGAAGGTAAGAAGGTGAGTTATTCTTTTCTCAAGACCTTCGGTTGTGAAGCATTTGCACATGTAGATTCTAAAAATAGAACCAAGCTTGATTCAAAATTAAAGAAATGTATATTTTTTGGATGTGGCATTGATGAATTTGGTTATAGGCTTTGGGATTTTGAAAATAAAAAAATTGTGAGAAGCAGGGATGTCATATTCAATGGGAAAGTGTTGTACAAAGATCAGTTGCAGCAGCATGAGAAGAAAGAAAATGATTATGTAGTGTTGGATGATACACCAAACAACAATGTTCCAATGGTTCCTCATGCTTTGCAACAACAACAACAACAAATACCACAAACTCCAATGAATGTTAGATGATCTTCAAGGATAAGTAGACCTCCAGAAAGATTTTCTCCCTCTTTGTATTATATTTTATTAATTGATATTGGTGAACCAGAATGTTATGATGAAGCTATGCAGATGGATACCAAGGTTCAGTGGGAGCATGGAATGGAAGAAGAAATGGACTCCTTTCTGAAAAATCAAACTTGGGAATTATGCAAGTTGCCTGCAAGTAAAAAGGCTTTACAAAACAAATGGGTTTATAGGATGAAAGAGGAGGATGGAGGTAAGAAAAGATTTAAATCCAGATTAGTTGTAAAGGGATTTGCACAAAAAAAGGGTATTGATTTTGATGAAATATTTTCTCCAGTTGTTAAAATGACTTTTATTCGTACTGTTTTAAGTATTGTGGCTGCTGAAGATTTGCATTTAGAATAGCTTGATGTTACCGCAACCTTTCTCCATGGTGATTTGGAAGAGGAAATATACATGGAAAAACCACAAGGATTTGAGGTCAAAGGTCAGGAGAAATTGGTGTGCATATTGAAGAAAATTTTATATGGATTGAAGCAAGCACCTCGATAATGGTATATTAAATTCGATAGCTTTATGGTTGAGCATGGCTACAGTCGATGTAATTCAGACCATTGTGTTTATTTTAAAATGTTGGATGATGATAGCTACATTATTTTATGTTTATATGTTGATGATATGCTTGTAGTGGGGTCTAACATGGATCACATAAGGGAGTTAAAACAATAGTTAGAAAATTCATTTGCTATGAAGGATTTGGGGGCAGCAAAACAAATCCTTGGTATGAAGATTACAAGAGATAGGAAAAACAGAAAATTGTTTTTATCTCAGGATGATTATGTTGAAAAGGTGTTGTAGAGATTTCATATGGAGAATGCAAAATTTGTCTGCACACCTTTGCCCAATAATGTCAAATTGACTAAGGATATGTGTCCAAAGACACAAGAGGATGAAGAAAAAATGTCCAAGGTACCATATGCTTCAGTTGTAGGCAGTTTAATGTATGTCATGGTATGCACAAGACCAGATATTGCACATGTCATAGGAGTTGTTAGCAAAATATGAGTCATCCTAGATTTGAGCATTGGAATGTGGTAAAATGGATTCTCGGGTATTTGAGAGGTACATCCAATAAATATTTATGTTTTGGGGGCTCTAATACTGATTTAAAAGGCTATGTTCACTTAGATTTGGTAGAGGATGTAGATACCAAGCGAAGTACCACATGTTATGTATTTACAGTTGGTGGGACAACAATGAGTTGGATTTTGCAGTTGCAAAAGGTGGTTGCTTTATCCACCACAGAGGAAAAGTATGTTGCTACAATAGAGGCAGAAAGGAGATGATATGGCTGCAACTTTTCGTGGAATTGTTGGGAAAACAACAAGTTGAAAATTACTTGTTCATAGATAGCTAGAGTGTTATACATCTTGCAAAGAATTTTTCCTTGCACTCTAAAACCAAACACATACAATTGAGATATCATTTCATTCAGGTAGTGTTGGAGGATGGATAGGTAAAGCTGGAAAAGATACATACAGATGCCAATCCAATGGATATGTTTACAAAGGAATTAACAAGGGAGAAGTCAAGCTCCTCGATTTGGTTCACCTTCAAGGTTGAATTCAAGTATAAAAGAGTAGCAAGGTCCAAGGTGCTTATTTCCAGTGGGAGCTATAAGTGCAGTGGTGTCATCCAAGATCAGTCTCCAAATGGGAGATTGTTTGATGTGGAGCCTAATCAATCTCCAAGTGGGAGATTGTTGGTATGCGGTGACTAGTCATGCTATACTATACACTCTTCATGTATCCTCATCGGGGTCCAGGGCTGGGTTGGACCTCGAGTGGGCAAGGGTTCGAGGGCGGCAGCCCCCAAGAAAAAAAAAATCCCATTTTTTCACTTCGTCACCGGAAAAAGAAAAAATTGACTTTGTAGAACCCCAATTCTGGAAGCTTCTAAAAGCTTGTTATAAGTTATTTGGATGGGGGTTGCAGTAGGGCATTATTAGTGAGATTGTAATAGGTTTTACACTAAATAATAAAATCATTGGATGGCTGCAGTTCTGTGGATGTAGCCTAGATTGGGTGAACCACGTTAAATTCTCTATGTTAAATTTTTAGTGTGTGTTTTATTTCTATGTTTATTGATTAAATCTACATTCAACTATTAGATATCTACCTCCTAACCCTAATAGAAATTTTCAAATGGTTGTAACTCCACAACTCTTAGTGTATGCTTTGCTTTAAGGAGGCTTTGAAAAATCGGTGTAAATCTCAACATGTGTTCATTCTTGAAGGATTTTTAAAAGGGACTGTCAAGTATACTCCATCAAGATCCTAATAAATTCCTCAAATGAAAACATGAATGGGTGAGCATAATTTTGTTATTAGGAAGAACAAAAGAGCCACATGAAGAAGGATATCAGAGACTGGATTCTAGGGGTAACCCTATGTTGGAATTTCAATCTATTTAGAAATCATATAAATAATAAAGAAAGCATATCCAGTGTCCTTGATTTATTTTATTCTAAACACTGATTGTAGTAGTAGTTGGTGTTCATTATTCAATGGGGTAGTGTAAACATGGAAATTATAGTCACTTTGGCTTTGGTGGCTTCATCATTTGGGATATAGCTGATGGACATGAGGATTATTCATTCCAAGAGTTATTGTCAATTGTCATTATTGGGGCCATCAGAGGACTTCTTGGGGTACTGATTAATTAACTAACTCTTTATATATCATCATGTTGTTGAAACATGTTACATAAGAAGGGAAATAGGGTCAAGGTTCTCAAATATTATTCCTTGCATATGATATGAATATGAAATCAAACCACAATATCAAGTAGATTCAATTTCCATTATGCAAATCATTGAAGCATGCTTGGTATCTTTTCTAACATCAATCCTCACCTTTGGATTGTAATTGTTAAGTAGATACATTTCTTGTCTAGATCCAAAAGATTATATTGATGTTGATTTCCTCAACCCTCAGGAGCCTATGGAAATTATGTCAATTTTCATTTCTCAAAATATGGGGAGTATAATGACCTTGCAAATATTTTTCTTAATACACAAGATGATATCATCCACAACTTATTTAGTGCAAGGAAAATTCATGAATACAATGCACAATGTCTATTGAATTTTTTGAGATTGTATGACAACGACCCAAATATAATGGGACATTTTTTTGTACCCTTTATGAACTCATTTTTGTTGATGCACATCCATACAAGGATCTGACAACTAGTTTTGTTAATATATTGAAATAAGTAGCCGAGAATAGATTTTTGAAGGGGAACATGTATATTGTCTTAAGTAATGTCTTTAAGAAATGTGATCCAACAAGAAACATTGGAATGCTATTGGATATAAATGTATATGTATAGTAGCATCTATTTATCCAAATTCAAAGCTATTAGAATAAAATATTTGAAAACACAGTCCAATGAGAACTCATTATAGGCACTTTCCCTACTAGGTATATATTTGATCAATTTAAGAGAAAAAATAATTGAATATCTAAATCAATACATGTTGGAAAAAAGATGCATCAGATGTCTAATAATGAAATTCAAGGTACTAGTGCTAGGTATTGGATGATTACGTTATGGTTTATTTTTGTTTCAAGATTTCTAATAGTTGTTTGAACAATATATTCAAGATAGAAAGATTAAATGCTCAAATAATAATCCACACACCAAATACTAAGTTCTCATTCCAACAATTTAGACAATATTTGGGAGCTTCATCCTTCTCATTGAAGCATTTTAGGTTTAATGCAATAGATGTGGTAGATAAGTTGTAGATCATACTACCATTGTATTGCTTTATGAAGGTGGTCCCATGATCTAAGACAATATTTTGAAGCTCTTTTGAGGTATCATAGGGAATGTTTAAGCTACTTATAATGCATTTTAGTTGATAATATGCTTCCAATATATGAAAATAGGGAGCCTCTCTTTGAGGGTGAAGTAGCTTCAATACAATAGGTTGAAAAACAAGTAGTTATGCAAGGTAATGGATAATATCCTTTCACCCATGTTAGAAAACTACAACTATAAACCCAATGTAGGGACAATGAAAAGATAGCAAAAACTATGACTGTTCACCAAAGCAAGGAATTACCATGTATATCTTTAACTTGAAGGTGACATGCATGTTTTGATTAGAGGGAAAAACAGGTTTTGAATGGACCCAAAACCATTTAAAAACAGGTTTGAATGGACCCAAAACCATTTACCAATAGGTTTTAAAGGGACCTGAAACCCGAACCAAGATGATCATGCTACCAAAAGAATAATCCAAGAACAACCAACAATGAAACAAAGGTAAAATCTCCACTCAAACCAACAATAAAACCCAACTTCCAACCATAGAACCAAGACTTTACAGGGATCTTGAACCCCTAGGTTTTAAAGGGACCATCAACCCTTTACAAATAGGTTTTGGCAAGGACCTTAAACTCAAATACACCACCTACAACAACTAGGCAACAACACACCAGTCATTCAAGGAAATCAAATTCTCCATACCACTAGTTGAAGCAACCAAGTCACTGGCAATCATAAGAGCAGAAAAAATAGAGCCCAACAACATTCCCTCTCCACCTCTATAGGAGAAATCATCATAAACAATCAAGGCTCCAATAGTGTCCCACAAAATCCAGTTGTTCTATCCACCTCTATAGGAGAAAAAACCAAGCTCATCCTTGCCACAACAGCCACAAACCACCTGCATACCAAAACTCCACCTATATAGGAATGGGCTCCACCTCAATGGGAGAAACAGGAGCAAGCCTTCAACCACAAAACACACCTCAACCATAAAAGGAGAGGACTCCACCTCCATAGGAGAGTTCTCCACCTCAAAAGAAGACCTAGTGTCCAGAGAGAAGGAAAAAACTACAGTAGAAGGAACGAACTTAGCAAACAACAGTAGTAGAAGCAACTGGGTCTTTGAAATAATCTTTGAATACCACCCAACCCATGATACCTCCAACAAAACCAAGAGAAACTTCAACAGAAGAAACTTCACTGAACAATGTTGAACCAACAACCTCGCAACACACTAAAATTTTTCCAAAAAAACTACAAAATCATCTTTTAGTATCCTTGAAATCTAGGTCTTAAAATAAAACATGGGAGACCACCCAGCCAAGAGAACCAGCTCACAGAAAGTGTCCTCCAAGAAGGACACACGCCCCATCCAAAAGGCCCAAAACCAAACCAACCAAATAAAAAGGGAACTTTTAATGCCTTCCAGAGACACACTTCTAGAAACAATAGGGAGGGAACAAAACCACTCCACAACAACCCCCAAAGAAAAAAAACATTGAAAAACAACCTCTTGAGGCACACCCAACCTAAAACTAGGCAGGGAAACGTAGAAAGCAGAGCACCAGAAGGCAGAAAAAGAACCCACCATCAGAAAGAACAAACCTAGAAGGAAAACCAAAGACCCATGCCCACAAAAGGGTAAAACCAAAACACCAGCCCCCATACACAAAAGAAAAACAACATCGAACAAGGGGGAAAGCCAGGTACAGAAGAAAAAAGGAGACACTTGCTCTCACAACAAAAACTGCTAGATAACACTAGAGCAGGAGCACCCAATACCCATCAAGACAGAGGGAGGAAGGACTCCCCACCTGAGCAGCAATGTCGCACCACCACTAGGGCCAACAACCCATATTAGGTTCCAAACCACAAGATAAAAATTGAAAGACCAACTGCCTGATGGAAACCACAATTTGGCCAACAAAGACAACTCCAGGATAGGAAAAGGAATCTCACACACCTAATGCCAAGATGAGCCAACTAGAGGGTCAAAGAGCAGATTCTTGGCCAAGAGAAACTTTTGCGACCACCCACAGATAGCAAGAAAGGTTTCCATAACTCACCAGCATCAGCCCATCACACAAAAAGAGACCAACAATCAAAAGCACAAACTAGTACTAGTGAGCCAAAGATCCAAGCCCAGAAACTGCAGAGAACATAGTGCCAAAGCCAAAAAAGCACCAACCCTCCATCAAAACAAAGCCACAAAACCCCTTGCAACCAAGGATCTGCTTCATCTTCATCAGAATCTGATTCCCCGTCTCCATCTCCAACTGAGGATTTCAAACTTCCTGAGCCATTTCTCTTCCCGCCCAGCTGTGCCATTTACTTATAAGGTGGCATGCATGTTAAGAAGTAATATTCAAAGGATTTATGACAATGTAAGGGTAGTTCATAAAAACTAGCAAAAAGTCTCATGAATAATGACATATTCACAATTGAAGAGGGTACTGAGCTGTCAGTAGACAAAGCATGAAAGATCAACTGTTTACAAGTATAGAATCAAATGAAGTGAATAAATCATGATAAAATTCCTAATAATAATCCATAGTGATATTTCATAGTGAGAAATAGTCTTAAGAATGATGAATAATGAATGCTCAATGAGAAGATTATGATAGGGTAACTTACAATATGTTATGACAATGGTGTGTTGGAAAAAGAAAAAACTTCATAAGATAAGAGTCATCATTAAAAATGAGAGGGTAGTCACTAAGACACAACCCTATGTGAAAACATAGTCCTATGAGGTTGATGACATGTGAAGGATATTCCATAACAGTCATTGTCATTTTCAAGTGACATATGACAAGGAGAAAATGACATAGATGTTTTTTAAGAAAGGCATGAAGACAGTTATCTAGGTATATGCTAATAGAAAGATTCCTTTTGATAGTTATGAAGACCAAATAATGACATTATTTTGTGATAGTAATCATTGTAATGACAATCCAAAAGGTTGCATCAGACCCTACATACAGTGATAGGATTATTGCATGTCAGCACAAGTGGTAAATAAACTCACAAACCTATAGAGTATGTGCCATGACAGGGCAATTCATGTGGTGGAATTCTATAAGATAGTCACTAAAGGCAAGTAGTATCAAGTGTGACAGGGTTTTGTTAAAACATACAAGGTTAGTCACTTCAAAAATATAGTCCTATGAGATTCATAACCTACAAGACAATACATAATTTGTATTTAAACCACTACACATTTGTTGGTGACCATATAATAGAGGGGTGGCATACAAGGAATAAGGTACAATCATGGTAGTCTTATTAAACCATTCTTACGATGGAGACAAGAGACAAGGAGTTTGACAACATAATGGTGAACTAACAACTATTTGACAAGTCTTCAAGGCAGATATATAATTGAAGAAAGCATTAGAGAGCCTTATTCAATGCTATAAAGAGACATATTTCCCTTCAAACTCATTTAAATCATATCCTATGTGTATGATAGTAGTAGTTTTAAGGAATTAAATGGAAGTTGATGAGAGTAAGGGTTGGTTTGGATAGTTGAACCACATGTAACAATAGTTTCCAACATATTGCAAGCATCTAAGAGGTGTATGTTATTGATTAAAGCTTTTCTAGGAGCATCCAAAGGAGTTAAGGCCTAAAAATTCAATAATTCAACCCCTCAATGCCTAGGTGTAATAGTTTCAACAGTCAAAAAAGGATATTTACCTCCCAAGAACCCAAGGAAGTTTTTCAAAAATTCAAGGAAAGCATCTTCATTAATTACATAACACATGTCCTATAATCACTCATTTTGGTTAGGTTTACACAAGGGATTCCTAGTAAAGGAAAAAATACATGTATTTTTAAAAAGTAAACTTCATATGTAAGACATACTTATTCATTCTTAGGTATTGTAAAATCGGATTTTTTGAGAAATAAAACATTGTAAACAAACTTGTAATTAGCTGAGATGTACCTTTGATCAATAGAAACTATATTTTTCCTTCTCAAAGTTGTATTATGTGCAATTTTATGGGAATGATTGTTTCTATCTTATGATGAAATGGTTTGTCCTTGATTTATTTTCTCACTATTCTTTCCTTTATATAATGGAACATATTTTTGTAGGTCATATTTTGTGATTTCCTAAGTTTATGCTATATTTAGCTGTGAAATATTATCATTTGAGTTCTTAGGATTCATTTGGTTTTCCTTCTATATTTTGTTATTGTTACCTAATTTTCACCCTCAGGCTCAATCAGGAAGAATATCATGTGGCAGGGGTTCCATTAGGTCTGAATGTTTCAAACCAGGGAACATATTGGCGTAAGAATGGAAGGGTTCCCCCCTTGATCCATTTTTGAAATGTCTGTGTTGCCTATCGGCAGGACATTTCTGATGTCATAACGATTTGTTTTTACATTCAAGTAGCTTTCGGCATGACATTCATGTGGTCTTGGCGATAGTGGAAAGATACATCGGCATGAGTTGTGTTCACCACTGAGGGGTCTTATCAAATGAGTCGGGTCTCACCGACTAACTCATGACGTGCTTCATCAGCGTAGGTTATTCCTATCAGCATGTTGTTTCATCGAGCGCTTTGTGTCTTACCAACCGGCACAAGAAAGATCATATCAGCAGGACTTATTTGATGTCACAGCGATCGGGATCCATCTCCAGGTACAGTTCAACATGACATTCTCTTTTGTTTCGGTGACAGAAAAGGATTATATCGACATAAGTTCTACCGTTGGTATATGGTCACAGCGAAATTGCTTTGTCTCACTGATCGGAGGTTGAATGGAACGTTTGGCAAGAAATGGTGGTTTCGGCGAGAGGTCACGCCGAACAGAGCAAGCTCAGGGATGTGATTTGTATTCGCTAAAAGGTGTCGGTGTGAGATGTCTATCAGCACAAGCTCTCACCGACTTGGTGAAGTCTCAGCGAAAAGGAATGTTATCACCAAAAGTCTCCCCGACTTGCTCATGGCCTCGACCAAGGTAAATACCTTCTCCGTAATGTCTCAGAAAAGACATTTAGTCTTGCCAACTAGATGGGTGGTCTCGATGCATTTTACTTTGGCAGGACTCTTGTCGATACTAGGATGGATCCTCACCAAGACAAAATCAGTTTGGCAAGACTCTTGCCGATACACAAGGATGTCTTTTCGGGCAGACAAAAGGAGATCTCGGCAAAGGATATCGCCTTCGGCAAAATGTCTTGCTGAAGGATAAGGTCACGGCAAAATTCAAGGCAATGTCGGTAAAGGAAAAAGACGCTTAGTATGAAGTCTGGCCGATAGGCTAAATTCCCAGCGAAAGTGATATTGACATGACAAATGAAGCCCACTATAGCCTCTCGTCGATGATGTTTCTCTTGCTGAAGTGAAGCGAGGTGAGCCCTCACCAAAGCAAGGTTTCTTCGGCACAACCTCTTGCCGATATGAAGAAAGTCTCCCCAACTAAAGAAAAGCAAACCCATCGTCGAAAGATAAGGAGCTCGACAAGAGGTCTGGCCGATAGGCCAATGTCTCGCCGACATCAAAGGACCTCACCAAGACAAAGCGTTCAGCAGAGGTCTCGGCGACAATGAGTGGTCTCAAAAAAAAAAAGTGTCAGCCAAGGGATTCAAAGCTCGACATAAGGTCCTGCCAAAGTAGTGCAGTCTTGCCGAAGGATGAGAAGAGCTCAGAAAGAATGCAAGAGTTTGGTGTGGATCTCAATGAAATAGAAAGAAGCTTGCTAAGAGAAAGTGATCTCGCTAAGATGTTTTATCGATGGGGTGAACTCTTGCCGATGAATAGGGTCTCGGCTAAGGAAAAGAGTTTCGCCATAATGTCTTGGCGAAGGCCAGATGTCTCTCCAACTGAGGAGAAGAGTAAGCTCGGGGCAAATGAAATGGGCTCACCATGAGCTCTCGCCGACTGATTCTATGACATGCCGATAGCTACAGAGACTCTGAATCGCATCAGTGAGACACTTCCAGTGTCTCACCGAGATGCGATTCAGATCAAGAAACTTTCAACTGCCCACAGAGTCCATGGGGAATACTCTCGACCAATCAAGGGGAGCTAGACAGCTTGCGTGGTAGTTTGACCAGAAGAAGAAGTTTAACAAGGCAAGCACAACGTGGATCGGCCATGAGCTCAGGAGCATTCAATACAGCTCAATTGAAGAGGTTTGAAAGGACACGGAGATAGAAGAATTAATGCTCCAAAAGATCTGAAGGCTTCTCCAAAGGCAATCCTTCACAATGACATCAACAACAGGGACATGCAGGGATGCAACATTAACTACATCAAAAGATCTATGGGAGATCTTTTCTGGGACTGATATTTTTTGTAAGCCCTAAGGGGCCGAGATCTTTTCTGTATATAAGGCATTTTTTCCTTTTTGAAAGGGAGTTCCAAGGTATGTTCTTCTGAAGTCTATGACTCTTTTGGTAGTCCTCTCTCAGACTAGCACGTTTATGTAACTCAATTTGGAACATAATATACAAAATCTACCTTGATTACCATTGATGGCCCATCTCTTCGCCTTATGATTCTTGTGAAGTATTGTGCATATTTTAAGTGATTCATTGAGCTACTTAGTGAAATTTTCTCTTTCCTTATAGCTTTTGTTTCATGTCATGCCTTTCTTTGCAGAAGTAGTATCATGTAGGTTTCAAACTGTGTTTACTTAATCTTGCACATGATCTTCTATTTTGTGACAATCTACCTTTCCTTCTTGAAGCTCATGGGCATGTCAAACCTATTTGAACGTGTGATCTATAGGATCTTGTTGTGCAATCTCATGGTTGTCACCAGTATTCAAGTGTAGCCCGAATATCTCATTGTTCCTATCATTTTGGTGTATCACCTTAGTTTAGTTTTCATTTTATGCATTATATCTCTCCCTTTTCCTTCAAAGAATTAGTAGTTTAGGTGGTACCCAAAGGAAGCCGGCCTTCTCCGGAGGTTCATTTCAGCTATAGGTGACCCACAGCCTTGAAATGATCCCATGTTGCTCTAGAATGCTCAGTTTCTTGCAAACTTAGCATAGGGTGCAATTCTAGGTGACAACAGTTATAAAATATGAATCCTTCCTATGAAATATTTATGCAAAACATGTCAAATATCAGTTGTGTATGGTATGTTGTTTTAGTTGGTCTTATTGTGTACACATAGAAAAGTGAAAATCACTTACTATTGTGGCATATCACCCCCATTTTCAGTTCTAAATTCAATTTTTGGTTAGAATTATACCAACTTCCTTGTGAGAAATAGTAGAGTAGGTTAGTTCTAGGTGCTACACTTGGGGAACCAACCCTCTCTACAAATTCACTCGAACTTTTAGGTCACTCATAGCTTAGGAGTGTCGATTATTTCAATTGGAAGGAGAAATGATACACTAATCCTCCAAATAGTGCATTCCAACATGACAAAAGGGACTATGCAAATGTGCATTTATTTCATGGCCTTGAATAAGAAGACCATCAAGAATGGGTATCCTATATCAAGGATAAATAAGCTTATAAAAAATATACATGGAGCCATGTTCTTTAATTTTGATCTAAGATTTGGTTACCATCAAAATTTGGTAAGAGATGAGGATGTGCAAAAAACAAGATTAGATATCACTTAAATTAATATTTTAAACTTTTGGTTATTCCATTTAGCTTAATAAATTCCATAGCTACATTCTAATCAAGCATGAATCAAGTATTAAATAGGAATTTGAGAAAATTGTTATTAGTTTTCTTTGATGACATTCTAACTTATAGTAAAACCTAAGAAAAATATTTGAAACACTTGGATATGGTGTTGGAAATTTTGGAATAGCAATTATTTTATGCAAAGGAATCTAAATGTGAGTTTGGGCTAACAAATATTTTGTACTTAGGTTATATCGTAAGTGCCAAGAGTGTGCAAGTGCATCCTCAAAATATCTAGGCCATTTTAGATTGGTGACCTCCTACCGTATTAACACAATTGAGAGGGTTCTTTGGGTTGTATAGATATTTAAAGATATTTATTAAGGAATTTTATTAGCTTGATGTACCCTTGATATATTTGATGAAGAAAGGAGCCTTTGAATGTACAAATATTGCTTAATTTTTTTTTGAAAAGCTTAAACATGTAATGACTTCATTTTCGATACTTGATACACTTGATTTTTGTATAGAATATGATGTATCAAGAGAGGTAATAGGGGTTGTTATAACTTATAGAAGACATCTTATTTCCTTTGAATATACAAAAACTGAATAACTTAGAAAATACTTACTCTATCTATGATACAAAAATGTTAGCTATTATGCATATATTGGAGAAGTTCATACAATATTTACTTTATAGAAAATTTGTTGTGAAAACTTATCATAAAAACTTAAAATTATTCTTGAGACAATGTGACTTGAACTATTGCTAGCAAAAGTGGGTAAGTAAAATACAATTTTATCATTTTGACATAGAGTACATGAAGGGGAAGAAAATTATTATTGTTGATGCTCTCTAGGAAGTTGGCCCCATGCCCTCTTTCTATAATTTTAACTAATTGGAAGGATTATATTTTAGTAGAATACACTAAAAACAAATGTTCTACCAACCTCCTTGATGAAGTGGTAAAATATGATAGGTATATGGTGGTAGATGAACACATTATGTATAAGAACCGATTCTTCTTAGCTTATGAGTCGAATATTTAGGAAAACATATTGAGAGTAGTTAAGGACACCTCATTAGTAGGGAACCTTATATATTTCAATATATATAGATATGAAAATATGATAAAAATTATCATGGAAGGGCCTCAAGAAAGATATTCTTAAGCATATTAGGGAATGCACCACATGCCAACAAAACAAAGGAGAATAGGTTTTCCTAGGATTTTTTCTTCAACCTTTTCCCATCCCAAATTAGAATTGTGATAACATATCCATAAATTTCATCACGTGGCTCCCAAGAGTGCATGGTAAGCATTTCATATCTATTTTTATAGACTAGTTGAATAAATATACACATTTATTTATCATCCCTTTAGAATTTATGGCTCCTCAAGTGGGAGATTTATTTTTCAAGGAAGTGTTTAGATTGCACATGTTTCCTAAGAACATAGTTAATGATAGGGATAAAAAAAATTTGGGTGCATTTTGGCAGGAATTATTCCACTTTTCAAGATGGATCTCACTAATAGCACACATTATCACCCTTATATAAATGGTCAAACAGAAATCATAACTAAATAAATTGAGGGGTACTTGATGAAGTGTGTTTCAAACCAAAAGTTATCATGGGTTAGGTGGTTACACTTAGGGGAGTAATACTATGATACACATTATCATATATCCATTGGCATGTTCCAATTCAAAGCCTTATATGGGTACAATATACTATTTTTTTATCTAATAATCACAAATAGTAGGGTACAATAGCTAGTTCTTTGATAAATCATATCCAATAGATCTTGAGGTCAATAAGCTTAGCAATGATAAAATTTGTATATTGACCAACACCATATGAAGAGATATTTTGAAGTTGGGACTTTGTTTACTTGATACTATAACCTTATAGTATTAGGATAGGTTACATTAACCTTGCATTCCTAAGTCATATTCATGTGTCTCCGCATTCTTTGGAAACTTTTCTAGGGGACATAAGAGATACTTGATATTTAAAATTGATTTCCTATGATAAATTATAATTGCATTTCATAAAGGTAGACACATGTTTGTGGTTGTTACAAAGAATCTTGGAGGAATATTAAATTATGGTGTCCCCTTTGAGAGTGGGGTACAAGTGGACTTTCATGTCTATGCATGTTGACATATGTCATTTTTATATCATCCAAAGTTTGGGTGCCCATGTGTTCATGTACTATTTTCTAGCCATTGGAGCTATCAAAGAGTTATGGTGCACTCAATTATGATAGAATTTTATTAGCTATGGCTTAGGCACCCATGTGATGTTTTATAATTTAGTATTTTTACAAGATTCCTAGGAGGTGTGGGGCATATGGTTTTCTACGAGTGGTTTTGGTTGCCTCTTCTTTTGGGATACCACAAGTGGTATTCTCTTCCATTATTTTCCAAATATTGAGGTCTTGAGATAATATTTTTATGAGTTTTTTTGTAGGTTGTTGAAGTAATGAAGTGTTGCTAGAATTCTGAGAGATAATTTGTGTTGAAGTAAACTTATTTGAAGGATTAATACAATCATTGGATCTCTTTGGGTGTGGATTTTCTTCACACAAGAGTTTCTCCACATTTATCTTGTGTCACTTATGTTGTTGATTTTATGTTTATGTTGAATGAGAAATCACATTAATCAACTTGGGTAATCTTGATAATCATATATTTTTTAGATTTACAAACACATTATAAAGTTCATTTTGCAAATAAGTTCACCTTGATTTCTAACATTTGGTATTAGAGATAATGGTTTTGTTGAGTGAGGGACACCTTTCTCTTAAGTTTTGAAGTTTTTTTGGTTGTAGTTGGAGCTTTTGTATTGTGGGTTTTAGAAATTTTTGAAGAAGATTGTATACCATAAATCTTGTCAAGATATTGATAAATTCAATCACTAGTTAGGAGATGTGGAAGCTATAGTTTGAGGATCTACTTGAAGAGAGAGATTAGTGGTTGCTAGTTTCATAATAAACAAATCCATCTATAGTGACTAATGAATATTGGAAATATTTGGACAAGAAGGCATGAGGAACCATTCAATTATGTCTTGTGGATTTTGTCCTCTTCAATAGATCTATTGAAGATATTACATTCAAGTTGTGGAAGAGGATAGGTGAAATCTATCAAACTAATTTTTTTTCTAAAAACTTATATCTCAAAATATTTTTATATTATTTAAAGATGAAGGATGGTGATTATATTGCAAGTCATTTACATTCTTTCAATTTTATTATAAGTTGTCTTGTATCAATATATATTAATATTGAAGGTGATGATAAGTGTATTTTGTTGCTTTTTTCTTTTTCCCAAGTCTTAGGAAAATATAATCATTACCATAAGTGGTGATAGTGTAGAGCCAAATATGGATAATCTCATTGCTACATTTATTTTAGAATAAATGAGAAGAAAGACCATTAATGTTGCATCCCAAGATGCCTTGCATGTGCAAGGAAGGTCCGAAGAGAAATGAGGGCCTAAAGGGGATAAAAGAGAGATAATTTAAAATGATGTTCTAAAACCCCTAGAAAGAGCAAAGTGTTAGAATTGTGGTAAGAGAGGGCATGTGAAGAAGGAATGCATAAATAAGAAAAAGAGTGTAGAATACTCCATGGAAAATTCCTTGGATGATGGTGATTCTGATTATTTATTTGTTTTAGCTAATTCTATTAGTAATGATGCTTGCCTTATTGATTCAACTTGCTCCTCCTTACAAGGACTAGTTTTCAAATTATTAATATTATGATGGAGGAAAAGTTTTCCTTGGTGATAAAAACACAAAGAAAATAGTTGGTAAGGGAAAGGTAAAGTTGGGTTTCAGTGATGGAAGATTTAAAACCCTTGATGATGTTTTACATATTCCAGGATTTGTGAGAAATTTACTTTCAGTATCCATGTTGAATGATTACGGAATGCATGTGACATTTGAAAACCCTAGTATCAAGTTGGTAAGAGGGATTTTGGTGATTGCTAAAGGATCTTATATAGGGAATTTTTTAGGCTTAATACCTCCACTTTTTATAATTCTACCAATGTAATTGACATTGCAAATGAACATATGTTGTGGAACCATAGATTGAGACACATAAGTGAAAAAGGTCTTATGACCATTCTTAATAAAAAAATTGACAATATTTATGATTATTCTATTGGTAAAATGATTTTTGTGAGCATTGTATGTTTAGAAAACATAGTAGATCATCATTTCCTAATAAGAATAATAAAGGTAAGATATTATTAAATATCATTCATATGGATGTGTATTGGATGTAAGTGGATGTTGACTCTTTTGGAAAATCTTGTTATTATGTTATTTTCATTGATGATGCATCAAGATAGACTTGGATTTGTTTTATGCATGAAAAATATGAGGTTTTCACTAATTTTAAGGAATTTAAAGCCTTAGTTTAAAAAAAATCCATTGTAAGATAAGGGTCTTGAAATCACACAATGGGGTGAATATTGTTCTAGGGAATTTTATGAGTTATGTAAGCATACAAATATTATTCAAAAAAGACTAATCCTTATACCCCCCAAAAAAATGGGGTAGTAGAAAGAATGAATCAAACCTTATTGGAAAGAGATAGGAGTGTGTTAAGTGGTGCTAAGCTAGATTGGTTCTTTTGGGGAGAGACTATAAGTATTGCTTGTTACTTTATTAATAGATCTCCTTTTTCAAATCTTGTTGATACAAATCCTTATGAAGTTTGAATAGGTAGAAATCCTTTTGTTTCACATTTAAGGGTCTTTGTTTGTGATTCTTTTGTTCACATGATTCAAGAAAAGTGATCTAAACTAGATCCAAAAGCTCATAAATAAATATCTTTCTAGGTTATGGTGAGAATGAAAAAGGTTTAAATCTTTCAAATACTCTAACCCAATAAATGGTTTTATCTAGACATATGGTTTTCAGGGATTTTAGATATTATTCAGGTGAAGAATAACCAAAGGAGAAAGAAAATACTAAAATAGCGTACTTTGAGATTAAAAAGAAAGAAAAAAAAAAGATGCACATGTGGAAGAAAAATTAGATGGATTAGAGGATGGAGAAGAAGTGGGTTCAAATTTTTTAGATGATTCTAGGATGAGCATACAAAAGAACAAGCAAAGCCCATTACTCCTACCTTGAGAATATATACAAGACAACAAAATCTAGTTGACACCTATATAACACACTAAATTTTTGTCATGTATTTTCTTTGTTAAGTACCAATGAAGAACCTAGATATTTTAGGGAGACTCTATTTAGAGTAAATTGAGTCTTGAATGCAAGATATGCAGGAGGAAATGATGAAATTAGATAGTTTTGACACATGAGATCTTGTTAGTTTTCCAAAAGGAATGAAGCCCATTGGTTTCAAGTGGGCATATAAAAATAAATTTGGTACATATGGTTAGTTAGAGTGGTACAAGGCTAGATTGGTGGCCAAGGGCTACTCTTAGAGAGAGGGAGATTATTTTAGTGAAATTTCTCTCCTATTTAAATCTATTGTTGCTACTTGTGATTTTGAAATTGAACATATAGATGTTAAAAATTATAGTCATAAATTTTCAACCTTGAAAAATTCACACTATGTTTTGTTAGAAACCAGGAATCAGTTGCTAGACCAAAATACTTCCACAAGAGAGAGATAATGCTGCTATATCAATATGCAAGATTGATTCATGATTGAATTGATACAAATGTACAAGATGAGGCTTGCTTATAAAAGGCATGCACAACCCTAAACCTAACTTGAGCTACAAGTTAGCTCAATTAGATAAGGATAACAAAATACAACCTAGCACTTAAATTAAAGCCTAAGTAAACTTATGAAGATGTAATTAAATAGTTAATTACACCAACATGTTTTTCTCCCTCATATGTGCAAGGACCTAATTGTACATCTAATATCCTAAATTAAGCATTCCATGGCCCATTTGGATATTTATCAAGAAAACCCATTTGCAAAAATGAGGAAAACATTTAATATTTTTCTCCTGACACTTTACATGCCTCATAAAATAGGGCTAGGACAAAGTCGCCTTAGGTGACTTGGGCCCCCTATTTTTCCTCCAAAATTTAATATGTTGAGGAAATCAAATTTTTTATTTGAATTTGAAATATCAAATGTCAGCTACCGGGATTTAATTTTTTAGGAAATTAGAGTTATTGTGTATAAATACCTAGTCATTTCACCATTTAAAAACTGATAGGAAATAAGTGAAGTCCTAGAGAAAAAAAAAGAATTATCAAGAAAGTCAAGAGTATTTAAGAGCATATTTATTACAACATTTCAACATTTAAGCATCAATTTTATGTGAGTTTATTTATGTTTATGTTATCATTTTTTTGTGAGGACTAAGCCTTGTAGGTCTTCCAAGCAATCAAGCCAATTTACAATCAAACCTTGAGGATATTTGTATGAATTTAGTCCTTCAAGGAATCAGATACAAGTGGTGAGTTGCATCTATTGTTGATTCATCATTCATTTTTCATTTAGCCTATATCCATCAAAAGGATAAGCTCTCTTTCATTGGCATTGCCATGGTGGAGGTGAAAACACCGACATGGGGTTTGACTAAGGTAAGCCCCTATATGGCACAACCCTTCCTCTCTCTTTGAATGTGCAACTTTCAAGTCTAAAGAAGATTAAAGGAAGATTGAAGATCATTTATTCACTGTTGCATTTAAACCCTACAACTTGACAACATATGGAAACTCAACTATCTCAACACCTGACGACGATTTAACTATGAAACCTAGAAGAAAGAATGCTCTGAGAAGACTCCAAAGGATTGTAAAAATAGATTTCAAATTGGTCAACTATGACAAAGTCTCCCTAGGTGACTTAGTCCTACAAAATCAACCTCAAATTTACAATTCAGGTGTCTTTGTGTCTACACTTTTCTTTTCTAGAACCAAAATTTGTTTGTCATTTTTCTATTTTCCATAATTCATGATAGAAGGCTGTATTTTCATTTTCAACAAGTCTTATCATTGCATCTAATCAAAAATCAATTTTCCAAGACACAAAAGGATCAGATTTGAGGCTAATTGACAATAAAAATCTCCTCAAGGTTTGATTGTTGTTTGGAATGATTGCTTGGAAGACCTACAAGGGTTAGTATAAAAAAATGATAGCATAAACATGAACAAACTCACATAAAAATTGACATGATGCTTCAATGTTGAAATTTTGCAATAAATCTACTCTTGGTTGCTCTTAACTTGATTGATAATGTTGTAATAAATCTGCTCTTGACTGCTCCTGACTTGATAATAATTTCTCTTGATCACCAATAATTCTAATAATTATCTTTTTTCAAAATTTTCAATACTAGGTATTTATACACAATATCTTACACTTGGTTTACAAGTTAAAACAATCATTATATGGTTTAAACACTCACCTAGGATGTGATATCAAAATTTTGATTCCATTGCATCAAAGTTAGGTTTTTTTTAGGAGTGGGGAGGATAATTGTGTTTATATTAAGATTATAGGTGATTAAATACTGATTATTTTCTTGTATGTGAATGACATGTTATTTATGGGTAACAAAAAGGTGATGATTATGGAGCTTAAGACTCAAATTTTTGGCACATTTGATATGAAGGAATTGGGGGCTACTAAATATATTCTTTGGATGGATATCAATAGGGAATGAGTTCACATAAATATTTGGTTAATTCAGAGTAACTATGTTGACACCATTTTGCAAAGGTTTAATATGCATGAATATAAGCCAGTAAATATTCCATGCTTGATTGATACTAATCTTAGTTTAGACATAGTTCCTAATTTTGAAGAGATTTATAAGGTTTCTTATGCTATTAACTTTTGTAGTTTGATGTATGCATTAATGGTTTGCACTAGACTAGATATAGCCTAAGCAATGGGAGCTTTGAGCAAGTTTATGTCTAACCTTGGTAGAGAGCATTGTAATTTTTTTAAAAGGGTGTTTAGATATTTGCAAGGAATTTCCAATTATTATTTTCTTTATCATGGTATTGATGATGTGATAAGTCATGGGACATGTCGGGTTTTGTTGATGTTGATTGGATAAGTGACTTGGATAGTTGGAGGTCCACTAGTGGCTATGTTTTCTCTTTGTTTGGAGGTTTAGTTGGTTGGATGAGTAAAAAAAATCTTACATTTTCTTTGTTCACCATACAAGTAGAGTATATGGTTTCTACACATGCCTCTAACGAGGTAGTATGGTTATAGAGACTTGGTACAAGTATTGGTTTTAATTGAAAGACTATGAGGATTGGATGTGATAGTCAGAGTGCCATATGTTTGGTCAAAAATCACATGTATCATTCCCATACTAAGCATTTTGATGTTCAACATCACTTTGTGCAAGAAATGGTTGAGAATGGTAAGTTCTTGATTGAAAAACTTGACACTGCGGATAATGTAATTCTCTCACCAAGCTAGTGATCACTGATAAGTTCCCTTGGTGTAGGAAGTCCATGGGCCTTGATCATTTTACTTGATTATTTTTTTATGTATATAATGGATGTAATTATAATGTATAACGTTAATTGGGATAATGTTAGGATAGGTGAAATTAACCTTGCATTCCCAAGTCATATTCATGTGTCTCCACATTATTTGGAAAGTGTTCTAGGAGACCTGGGAGATAAAATATTTAATATTTATTTCCTATGAAAAATTGTAATTGCCTTACATAGAGGTAGACACATGTCAATGATAGTTGCAAAGTGCATCTTGGAGGAATATTCCATTATGGAATCCACTTTGAGAGTGGGGTACAAGTGTACTTGCATGCCCAAGTGTGCATGTAGTTCCATGTCCTATTTTGTACTCATTAGAGTTGTCAAAGTGTTATGGTGCACTTGGGTATGACGAAATTTGATTGGCAATGGGTTAGGAACCTATTTGATGATTTATTTTTATTTACTATGTTTAAAATATTCCTAGGAGGTGTGGGGTGTATGGTTTTTTGTAGGTGGTTTTTTTTGCCTCTTATTTTGGGATACCACAAGTGGTATTCTCTTCCATGCTCTTATATATTGGGATCTTGAGATAGTAGTTATATGAGTTATTTTCAATGCAGGTTGTTGAAGAAACAAAGTATTACCAAAATTTAGAGAGATGTTGTGTTGATGTAAAATTATTTGAAGGATTAATACAATCATTTGATCTCTTTGGATGTGTATTGTTTTCCTATGAGGTTTTCTCCACGTATGTCTTGTGTCATTTGTGTTATACATTTTGTGGTATTTTGCTTATTTTATCTTTTTGTTGAATGAGTAACCATATTAATCTACTTGGGTAATATTGATTAAATCATATATTTTTAATATTTTCAAAAATATTATAAAATTAATGTTTGATTTTAGTTCACCTTGATTTCCATCATATATATTAATCTCCCTCAAAGAAGTGAAGATGATAAATCAAAATTGAGATTCTATGGATCCTGCAAGATTGTCAAGAGGATAGGTGAAGTGGCATGTGTGTTGGAGCTTCTAAAGAATAGTTGGATCCATATTTTTTCACGTCTATTATCTTAAAATATATCTTGGTCATAACATTGTGCCTTCGGTAGACCTACCACCCTTAAATGATAAGGGTAAGTTTATTTTGATACTGGAAGAAGTGATAGATATCAAGGTGAAAAATATGAGAGGGAGAAGTATCATAGATTAATTAGTTCATTAGAAGAATCTAAATATTGAAGATTCCATGTGGGAAGGACCAAAATTCTTGGAGAAACCCAATTTTCTTTACTTGAGGATAAGCAATTTTAAGAAGGATGGAGTTGCAATGTCCTATCTTTAATAAATTCTTGAGAAAAACTCGAAGTTCATTTTTTGTGACCTAATCTTGATCAATCCTAGTCTTCTTGATCTCAATTTATCTAAGTATATATGTTTATGTTTGAGTCTATGTGCATTCTTTTTGTCAAGGTTTTAAAAATTTCCATCCAAATATACCTTTCTACCAAACCTCTCTCTTCTTCTTTCCCTTATTGAAGTTTTAAACTTTTCTCCACTAGTGTGCCTTTTCTTGACTACCTAAATCTTAAATTGTGGCATACATAATACAGTATCCCCATCCTCCAAACTCTATTTTTTTTCCTTTTTTCCCTATTCTTCTCATGTACCTCCTTGCATGACATAGAGTACCATTAATGGCTAGTTTTGACTTAGCAACCACTCCAAAAGGGAATTTCTTGCCTAGGAAAAAATATTTATTATTTGGGCATGGATTCTATTATATTTTTAGTATTGAAAGAGGAATATGTCAATGCTCATTAATGTGGTGCTTACATCCTCAACAACTTGATCCTCGTAAAAATTCAGGTTTTATATTTTGGGTGTGAGATATTATCTCTCATCAATTGAAAGGATATCTAAAGAGGGATGTGTTCAAACAAAATATTTTTTGTTCTACACATAAAAACTCTAATTATAAATACTCATAACATGTGATGTTCAAAGTTCCAAAATTAACGAAAAAATCCTTTAGAGCATTGAACTAGAGGATGGAAATCCTTTAGTCTATAGGACCAAGGACAAAATCCCTTTGACCTAGAAAGACAACTTCATCTAGAGGTCAAGAGAGGACTCCATGGTTATGGATCTAATATGCATATGTCAAGTAGATTGGAAATTTATTGTAATCAAATTATAGAGTATTTTCAATTGTATTTACTACTATGTGGCCATTTTACTAGTTGTTGTGGCTAATGCTATCTATAATTTGTTTCATGTAATTGAATATAATATTTATAGTTTATTTTGGCCCAAAAGTTTCAACAATTGGACAACTATTGTCATCATTACTCCTCTTAAAATTGGTTAGGAATGCATTTGTCTAGACAAAGTTAGCATATTTGGAAAATAACACAAATAAAGGTGTTTATTGTATTAAAGTTCCTAATAAAGCTATAGTTTAGCCAGGATGTCCAAGGAAGCTCCTAACATATTTCTATTTTGTGGTGTTGGTAGTTTTGTAATGACCTCAATTTTAGTAGGGTCTACTTGAATTCCTACTTTTGAGATGTAGTGTCCTAACAATAACCATCATTCCATCATCATGTAACATTTTTTATTGTTTAAAGACAAGTTAATGTCTTGGAATGTTTGTAATATATATATTTTAAATTGGTTGGAGCTTCATCATAGGAATTATCATAGTTTTTAAATTCATCCATGTATATTTCCATACAATCATGGGTAAAATTAGAAAAAATGCTCAACACAACCTTGTGGAAAGTAGAGGGGGCATTATGCAATCCAAATGGAAGAACTACATAAGGATATGTACCCCAATGATAGGTGAATTTCATTTTGTCTTGGTCCTTAGGGACAATTATTATTTGGTCATAACCACTAAAACCATCCAAAAAGAAAAGTATAAATTTCTTGATAATGTTTCTAACACCTAGACAATAAAGGGAAGGGGAAATAGTCCTTCCTTGTGGTAGCACTAATTTATTTTTAATCAATAAATATACATCAATTGCCTCCTTTTTTATTCACTATCACTAGAGATGAAAAAATAGATGTTTAATATGGCGTAGATTAAGCTTACTTCTAAGAGATATAATTCTTTTTGACAATAACTCAAATTACATAGTTCATCTTACATTGTGGTTGTATTACAGGTTAATAATCCTCTTTAATGTATATGTGATGAGTGTAAAATTCTATTTGATCCCTTTCATATTGTGATAATCACATGCAAATTTTATTTTCTGGTTTTTTAGCATGGTGATTAGTTCATTCTATTACCATGGGTCCAACAAAATTTTGGTGTTAAGTGGCTTATTGGGAGATATTTCTACTTGTTTAGATAATTCTTTCATTAAAGCAATGTTTATACATAATACATTAAGAATACAACTAGGAGGCAATAAATAATTAAAATTATGTTTTTTATATATTTTGAAGCCTCTATTATGGAAAATATTATGAAGTGGACAAGACACGCATCTCAAGTATTTATCCACATATGAGTCAATGTTGTAAGTGTTTCATAAAATATATTGAAAAAAATGGTATCCTCATCTTGAGTTTCTATCACACAAATTCTTCCTATACTCATTAGTTTTTGGATTGAATATTGGTCATTATCCTAAGGTTCCAACCACATAGGTTTTCTCTTATCTAAGGAGGGATGAGTTGGTGGGTTCAAAACTAATTTCTTAGTGATATTTCTATTATAAATGATCATATTTCCTAATTTGTAGTTAATAAATGCATTAATTATAATCAACCATAGTTTTTATAGGGTAATGGGGTACCCTCTTATGTTGGCATTTTTCTATAGGACCATAAAGTTAATTGAATATTCTTAAGAATTAAGTGTGATGACTGAATCTTTGATTACTCCATCTAGTTTAACCATTGATTTTCTAGTTGCAACATTGTGGGAGTAGGGTGAAGACTGATAAGTTGTAGTAATTGCATGGTTTCCTTGGTCACAATGTTAATGGTTGCATCTAGGTCAATCAAAGTGTTTTGTGTGATATTTTTATTAATGTGAACATCTACAACTAGATTGTGTGGATTAATGTAATTACGAATGATAATATTCCCAAGCATAATATCTACAAACTATCTAATGACTTTGACAATTTGTGGGTCCTTCCAACTTCCCCTTGTCTTCTTAAGGAGAAACTCTTTGATTGTGTTAGTATAGATGAGGAAACCCTTGATTTCCTACAATATGGGAATTTTTGACATAATTTTTTTACTTACCCTACAAAATTAAACTTAGGTTTAGATTCATTATTTTGTGTAGTCAACCTCTCTAGAAACAAAGGGTTATGACTTGTAGTTTTACTTTTTGATGGTTTTGGCTTAGGACTTGGTGACTTATTGACTAAGTATAAGTTAGTTTTACTTATTTGATTCTCCATTGGAAGCTATGTAATTATTGGGGTGGTAGGAGTAGAAATAAACTTTCTTGAGTATATTTGTCCATCACCCACCTTAGCTACATGGGTTGGGTATTGAAGTACATGTCATTATTATATGTTAGTTAAAAATAATAATTATTGGTCTTATATGTAGGCTGGGCATGTACTTTTGTAGCTCTTGATGGATTAGAAGTAGCAATTTTTGGCATAATAGTTGGTTGTTGTGGTGGAGGTCATAGTTCATATTAGAAGCTAGTATTGGGGTTGAACCGTGATTGGTTTCCCCTCCATTCTTGCTACTACTAATTATGGACTTTTTATTGGTATGGTTGTTTTTTCTATGCTTTTTGTTAGGATGTCCAATTAGGTGGCACTAGTTTTCAATAAGCTTAGAGTGGAAAATAGTTCAATGGTGAGTTATACCAATTGTTAGTATTTGCAAATGAACTAGAAAAATAAAGCATTAAATGATATGGGGTCCTAATACATACCTATTGAACACACCTAGAGACTAAGAGGGGGGAGTGAATTAGTCTACTCAAAACCTTAAGCCCTTTCGAAACTTAAACTTTTCAACACTTAACCAAATCATATCTCTTAAACAGAATAGTAGCAGAGAAGGATATAGCAATATACAACTTTAATAACTTCAACAATCAAAGATATATCAATTCTAACTCTAATTAGATCAACAGTAATGATAAAAGAGACAAGAACACACAACCACAAGATGACATCAGGTTTACAGGGAAAGCCCAATGAGGAAAAAACCACAGTGAGAGTTAAATCACAATATAAAGGCTCACTACCAAGAGGACTTGCAAACTAAGGAACACTACCTTAGAGAAAGATACAAAGGACTTGCGAAATTGAAGCTAACATAAGTTTAGGGGAAAGATACAAGGACCTGATGAAATTCACTATCTCAAAGCAAGATACAAAAGTTTAGAGAAAAATTACAATATATTTCAACATAACACTCTATTAATTTCGTCAACATAGCTCTCTTTTTATGTGTTTTTTGTATTAATTTTGTTGTTTGTTCTATTTTATTTAAATTCTTTTAATTTTATTTCTTATAAGATGCATAATGTTTTATATTTAATTATTATTTTTGTATTTATAAAGGTGGCTAATTTTTTTGTTATTCATTTATAAATTTGATTTTTATATTTTTATAAGTTTACTTATCTTTTTCTTAAGTTATTTCATTTGCTTCCTTTTAGTATTCTCTTAATATTTGTGTCTCTTGTTGGCCTCCTCTAATGGTTCAATAACTAAGCCCTTAAAGTTGTAACTTAGAGATTAGATTTCTGCACTAAGTAGTTATCTTGCTCATCATGAAGGTTCATTTCATTGTCAACCCAAGGTTGTGAACTTGAAATGGGTCATCACTATCTATGCACTAGGACTCAACTATAGTCATCCTTATCCTATAACTAGAAAGGAAACAATGTTGAAAATAAAATTCTTGAAAGGAATTAACATAAGTACTGAGCACGAATCAACAACTAAACTAATCTTCAACAACTAAATTGGACTGAAATGAATGACAGAAACATAGATCTCAGCAAACAGACAGGAAGTTACTCTGTCTACCTTGGCTGTAGGAATAGACACAGAACAAAGTTCCAATGGTTGAAGGAATAGATAGCTGCTAAGACCATAACTAATTACTAAACATAAAGTAACTATTAAATTGAATAGATGGAATTCTCACCAAGTGGGCCCCCTTGAATGAGTCTCCCCTAAGCTAACTCAGATGCAACAAATCAAAGTATCATTTTATTCATTGAAAACATGATTACACCATATCAGCAACATGACTGTATTCCTTGAAACTGAAAATGCAAGTACAATATTAGAACATCCAACCTTGTGAAGAGGTACATTTGTTCATTATTTATAGAAGGAAAGCTTCTAACTAACCCTAACTAACTGGGTGGTCAACTCCAACAAACTAGGAGGATGCCATTCATTGAAAGCATGAAAAAGAGGAAGGAAGTTATGCATGCACAAGACTTTAGTCAAACTAGTCTTGTTTGAACGAGGATCCAACATAACAACACCTCCTAAATCTTCTCAACTAACATACATGATCATTTAAAGGTAAGTTACAACTTCCACACGAGCTGGAAGTTTCCCTCCATTGACCTCTTTAATGACCATCTCCTTGACTTCTTTAGCAACTGACCAACTGGCATGAACTTCTTTGCAAGATTCATTTATATCTGCATCTTAATGTGAACCTACATAATGACATTAGCGTGCACAAAATAATTGTATATCCATAATCACCTTAGAATAACATTCATTCAATCACATGTAAAATTAATATAGATATATCACATAGCAGGTTAAATATCATCAAAGGTTATAGGGGTAAGTTCATGCCCAAAGTTCATAAATTTAGGGAAATAACATAGAGAGTGTCAATAATCAGGTGCTAAATTCCATAGTAACAATAACAAATATATAATAAACCCTATCAAAATTGAGTCACTATTTGGATTCATCATTCTCCCCCCAACCTAATGATCTGCTAGTCCTCCAGTAGAGGGAACTCAATTCCTTTTCCTAACCAAAGCCCTAAAATCACCAATTGTTGTATGCCCTTGATCAGTTTCTGCAGTATCTGAATTTGGATCCCAATAGAATCCTTGCTTGTTTTCCAATCTGCCCCACCTTGGCCTCTATGTATTTATATCATACTGATAGGTTTTGTAGTTTGGTACTATCCACAACATAATAGGTTGCTAAAATATCAATGGAAACCAATAGTGTTGCTTCATCCTCCCAAGTTGTATGTACCTGATGCTTTGTTTGCAAGTTGCATAATAATTTTGTAGGGAATGGGGTTCAGCTTGTTTAAATTGATCTGGAAAATCATTCTATCTCTGTGATATATACCCCAATACTGTTTTTCATGTAGTAGCAGCTACCTGCTCATATTCTAGGTATGCTTCCTCCCTAGTAGGCATGATCCTCTTTTTGTATTCTAGATTATATAGAAGTTTGTGCCATGTGTAATAGATATTTGCAAGATTGCTTGATTCAGCTCTTAGAGATAAGGGCGTATGGAGTTCTCTTTCTCTATATATTTTGAATTGTTGCCCCCAATTGATTTTATTTTGAATCCATGACATTAATTCCCTTAAGTGAATATCCCCAATGTATAACAATGGATTATATTCATGGTCATTGGGAACAACATAGTTATGCAAATACAATTCACATAACAAATTTTTAACTTCAGGAGGGGAGGATTGGTAAGCTTGGAAAAATTCCTGTGGGGTTTCAATGGAAGGGATTAGACCCAAAATAACCATTGACAACTTAAAAGAAAGATGATGCTCCTTTAAATGCAATGTATATACCCTTGGGGGAGTTCTACATGCCATCATTTGTGGTACTAGAGCCACCACATTATCTACCTTATCCTTTATCCTTTAATGCAGCAATCTCTACATTCTTCTCCTCAATTTCTTCATTTTTCTTATTGATTTCTTCCTGTAGCTTGAGTTTTTCTTTATTCCATTTTTCCTCTTTCTTCTGCATTTCTTTCCATAAGTCTAGGGCTACTGAGACCCATGAAAAAGTAGGAGGTTTGTTCTTTCCTACTAGGATCTTTCCTTGCACTGGTTCCTGATGTTCATCTTTCTCTTCTAGGACTGGTTCTTGATGTTCCATTTGCTCTGCTTGCATTAGTTCCTGATTTTTGCTTCTTAGCCTTCCCTTTGCTAATTTTTTCTTTTCTCATTTTTTCTTTCTCCTTTTGAATGGCAGTCGTAGTGCAAACTGGAGTTTTAGGGAAAACATCAACATTGGGGTCTAAAGATGAGCTTTCTTCATCCATATGCTCTGATTCAGAGGAACCAATTTCTATTGCAGACTTTGTTGTAGGAGGGTTTGTACTAGGGTTTACCCCATAATTTGAAGCTCCAGGAGTTATTTTAATAACCCCCTCCCCCACTAACCCTATGTGTTAGGGGTTGACCTCTAAGACCCACATTTTCTAATCTAAATTTATCAATGTTCAAAAACTCATCCCATGGCATATTGGACACTTCTTGCAAAGATTTTTCTACCAACAATTTAATCAAACAATGATGGGAAACAAAATTTTCCCTACCTTTTTGTGTCTCAACAACCATGATTGCAAGAAGATTGTACAAAACAATTGGCACATTCATCCTCCTGCCTTGTCTCATGTGATTCAGAAGCTTGAAGTGTACAGAATGGAGACATGATTGGTAACCCTCACAGGTAATATATTTGATAATGTGAATAGAAAATTGTTTCCATTCTTTTTGGCAAAAAATTTCTCCTTGCTCCTTGTTTGTCTACAATGAGTGGAGGATCACTAGGCTCAGTGAATTCTGCCCTAGCTGATCTAGCATCCCTAGAAGTAGGGTAGGGTTCTCCTTCAGTAGGAAAACCTGTTACTTTAGCAATCCTCTCTTTAGTGGCTATAACTTCTATCCCTTTCACCATTGTCTTACCATTAGAAATTGTTTGTGCAAATTCCAAGGAAATGTTGTCATTGAAACTATCTAGTTTTAGAAAGTAATCTAGCCATCCACAATTTTGAATTCGGCCAAAGAGAGTGCATCCTGTAGGATTACCTAGTGAACTATAGGTTCATTTCTGATCAGCTAACCTCCCATTTCTTCTACTCAAAATTTGGAAAACACCTCTACAAAGACTTCTTTCCTACAATCCTTCTTCTAAAAACCCAATTTCTTTTTTGCTTCCTACAACTCTTCACCAGTACTAACACCAATGTCGTATGACTTCCCATTTTACCTTTTTA
This sequence comes from Sequoia sempervirens, assembly GCA_007258455.2. Taxonomy (NCBI): domain Eukaryota; kingdom Viridiplantae; phylum Streptophyta; class Pinopsida; order Cupressales; family Cupressaceae; genus Sequoia; species Sequoia sempervirens. Next base: position 70,618 of record VDFB02059970.1, read on the forward strand.
GTGGCATTATGATTTTGACTAAGGAAATAAAGAACACGTAAAGGAGGGGTATCATCAAAGAAAATGGTGGTGGCTTAGTGTCATATCATGCATGCAGGACGTCACTTCAACTATATCATTTTAAATTTGCTACCATGCTGCCATGTTGGTGCATGAATGACATGTATGACACGTGGGTTCGCACTCCCCCCCAACCTAAATAAAAGCATGTGTCTGCATAGGCTGGGATGTAATTATGATGTAACAGGGCATAGTAATAATATGTGCTATGTGAAATATCAATATTAAAGTACAACAATTAAATAAATGCATGTAAGGTAATTAAGATACATTAAGTCGTTATGCACATACCTAAAAAGTTGGAGTGTCTTTTGCAAAGAATGTGGAAGGAAGTACCAGTCACCAAAAAAGTACGGTTGAGCTTATTAAATGAAGTGACGATGGAGTGAAGTGATGGTGGAATGATGGTGAAGTTATGGAAGAGAGAGAAGGGATGGAGATGAATGGGCGGGTAGATTTATTGATGGAGAAGTTAATCCCACAAAAAGTGGAAATCTTTATTATGATTGCATCCATACCTTTGACTAGTCAGAAGGATGGAAACTAGGTTTGCTTCCTTCAATTGTAGGAACTTCAGAGTTCTGGTATTCAATAAATTGTTGCATGAACTCTTGTTTTGAGGATGATTTATGGTATAGCCAGAGGCGATGACCATTGACCAGGAGCTTGAACCTGACAAGATCAATTGTTGTGAGCTGAACAACACCATTGGAGAAGACCTTTGCAACCTCATATGGTCCCAACCACCTAGTTTGCAGTTTTCCTACATTGTCTTTATACTTGGAATCATAAAGAAGTGCCTACTCACCTGGTTGGAACTTCTTTTCTTTGATGCATTTATCACGCCATCTAACTCTCTGGTTATGCACCATCTCAACATGGTGGAGAGTTGATTTCCTCATCTCATCTAAGGCATTTAGTTGCATAACCCTGTCCTTCTATGCCTTAGATATATTCATTCCAAAGTCTAGTGTTGTTCTAAGAGTTTTGTGTTCAAACTCTATAGGCATCATTGTTGTCTTTCCATACAATAGTTCAAAAGGGGTAAAACTAGTAGTGGTTTTCCAAGTGGTTCTATAGGCCCAGACAGCTTCTGACAACCTATTTTCCCAATCTTTTCTATGGATTGCTACTATTTTGGTCAGAATAGATTCTATTTCCCTATTTGTTACCTCAGACTAGCCATTGGCTTGAGGGTGATAGGGTGTAGATTTCCTATGCCTGACATTATACTCATTCACCAATGTTGTGATAAGATTAGATGTGAACTGAGCCCCTTGATCTATGACTATCTCTCTAGGTGAATATTTCTTCACAGAGTAATTTTTCAACTACATTGTCCCTAGCATGTTTCATGGCTTTGACCTCAACCCACTTAGTCACGTAGTTAGTACAAACCAAGATGTAATATTTTCCATTTGATGGTGGATCCATTGGTCCTACAAAATCAAGTCCCCATTTATCAAATGGTGTGATAACTACTTGAGGGTATAGAGGCATCTCATCTTATTTAGTTGGTTGGCCCATCCTTTGACATCTATCACACTTCCTAGTGTACTTTCATGCATCCTTATGAAGTGTGGGCCAGTAATACCCTATATTGAGTATCTTTATGGTTATTCTCTTTGCTGCAAAATGCCCCCTACAGGGTTCATTATGGCATGCATGTAGTATATCATAGGTTTCATCCTCTCTTACACATCTTCTCATCACATGATTTGGTCTAGTATAGAATAAACAACCTGCAATCCATGAGAATGGAAAAGTTTTCTCAATAAGAACCCTTCACTCTTTTGGAGATAAATGAGAGGAAACTCTCCCTGTAACCAGATAATTGGCTATATATGCATACCAAGGTGTGTGAACACTGATGGAGAACAAATGTTCATCAGGAAAGGAGTCATCAATGATTTGAGTGTCCTCTAATGTATTCAATCTGGAGAGAAAGTTTTCCACAACATTTTCTTTTCCTAGCTTGTCTATAATGGTGATATCAAATTATTGTATTAACATCAACCACCTTGCTAACCTTCCTGCAATGAATGGCTTGTTCATAAGGTGTCTTATGGCTACATGGTCTATATGGAAAAAGATCTGATATCCTGTGATATAATACCTAAACTTGTTGAGAGCATAAATGACTTCCAACATCTCCTTCTCTATCACTGTGTAGTTGAACTCAGCTCCTTGTAGGTTCTTGCTGACAAAGTAGATTGCATTCTCTATTGCTCCCTCTTTTTGTCCTAAGATAGCCCCTATAACATAATCAGATGCATCTATGTGAATATGGAAAGGGAGTCCCCAATTAGGGCCTTTGAGCGCAGGAGCATGTGTTAATGTTTTTTTAAAATTAGAGAATGATTTATCACAATCCTCTGTCCACTAGAACTCAACATCTTTAGTTAAAATATTACGAAGTGGTGCTGCCATTTTACTAAAATCTTTTATGAAGCACCTACATTATCCTGCATGTCCCAAGAAACTTCTAACATCTTTTTATTTGAAGAGAATAGAAAGATTGGTAATTACCTCAATCTTGGCTAGGTCCACTTGAATTCCTTTCTTAGAGATATAATGGCCAAGGACTACTCCTTGCATCATCATAAAGCATTTCTCACTGTTCAAGGACAAATTATGGTCCTCACATCTCTAAAAAACCTTTCTTATATTTTTTAATGCTTTTGCAAAATCAGTACCATAAGTAGTAAAATCATCCAAGTAGATCTCCATACATACAATCATGTGAAATATCTAAGAATATACTAATAACTACTCTTTGAAAGGTTGTAGGTGTATTACATAAACCAAATGGAAGTATAAAATAGGCATAGGTTCCCCAAGGATAGGTAAAAGTTTTATTTTCTTGATCTTTAGGTGCAATCTGTATTTGATTATAACCACTGAATCCATCTAAGAAGGAAAAATACTGCTTTCCTGCAAGTGAATCCAATACTTGGTCTATAAAAGGAAGGGGAAAGTGATCCTTTTTGGTGGCAGAATTTAGTTCTCTATATTCAACACAAACTCTCCATTTACCTCCCTTTTTAGGCACAATTACCAAAGGGGACGCCCATTGACTGTCTGAGATAGGGTAGATAAATCCTACATCCAATAAATTTTGTAGTTCCCCTTTCACAATCTCCCTCAATGCAGGTTTGATCCTCCTTTGTGGTTGCCTTACTAGTATCCAATCATCTCTAATGTAGATCCTGTGAGTAAAGAGTTTGGGATCTAATCCTTTCATTTCATGGTAATCCTATGCAAATGCATGTTGATGCAGCTTCAATAGGTTTTTTAGGGACAACTATTGCTCTTGACTCAGCTTATTGTTAATGTTTAGATGTTTCCCCTCTGAAACTTGTACTTGTGTGGTCAACTTAATCATGGTTGATTCACTGATAATTGGCATTTTTGTTCATGCGGTAACAATATATGAATCACATCTATTGTTGTAGGAAATCCAGGTGCAAGAGGAGCGGGAAAAAGTGTCTGCAATGGACATGCAGAACTAGATTCATGAGTGGACTATTCTTCATGCACTTCACAATGGTTCTGAACTATATGGGATAATATTTCATCTTCTTCATGAAGCAGCATAAAATGGCTTCTTCCTATCATCATGATTTGTGCCACTGAGTTGACCTCCTCAGCCTCTTCTCCAACATGTGGCCATATGGGGTTGTCCATATCACGAGATGGTTGAGCAGGAGGATAGAGAACAAGATTTTTAGTGCTTCTCCCATCAGAAATAGTCATGTCCCCTGATTGACATCCAATGTAAGAATCTATTGTAGCTAACCATGGCCTACCCAGAATAATAGGATACCTTCCTAATGTAGCTTTAGGGTAAAGGATCATGAAATCCACTAGATATTCCCAAGATTCTAGAGTAACAACAAGGTCTTCTACTATACCATTTGGTTTGACAGTGGACCTATCAGCAAGCTATAGGATAGTAGGAGTAGGTCTCATATTTGCAACATTTAGTTGCTTTAGGATATCCTTAGTCATCACATTGATAGACACTCCCAAGTCTATTAGAGCATTCTTTACTTGGATTCCATTTATAATGACTCCAACTACAGGACTACCTGGGTCAATATATTTAGGAACAATGACTTTCCCAAGCATGATATCTGCCAACTCCTCCACCACATGAATGGTAGTGGGGTCCTTCTTTTACCTCCCTGGCTTTTTGAGACATGCTTCCTTAATTTCGTTGCTATATATAGAGACATATTTTATGGCCTGAAATAAGGGTATCTTGACACATGTTTTTCAACTAATCCAAAATATCAAAGGTTGTTTCTTCCTTTTCTTCCTTTTGATTAACAACTTCTAACCTTTGAGGAAATGATGGGTCTTGATCAAATTGTTGTACTAGTTTAATATTCTTAGGCACACTTGACTGAGCTGGGATATCAGATTGATTCTGATGCTCCTCTTCTTCCACATGAAGCTTTGTGATAATAGGAGTGGGAGGATATGGAAAAGTGGTTCCTAAACACAGATGAATATCACTCACACTCACAACATATGTAGAAAATTTATTGGGATCTACATAGTAGACTGGCTACTACTATGGTTTTTTATTTGGGTTAGGTGTGGGTTGAGCTAGTAACTGAGTAGGTCTAGGTGTGCTAGAGTTTGAGTTAGGAGGAGGAGGCATTATGGTAGGTTGTTGAGTCTGTGGAGGTGGTTGCATGTAACCAGTTGCTTGGTTTGGCCATTGTTGTCCTCCCATCCATTGGGATGTTTGTTGCCAATTTCCTAGAGGTTGCTACCAATTCCCTTGGAATTGTTGCCACTGAGGTGGAGGGTTATTCCAAGGCTGAGGTGGATAGATTCCAAAGTTTTATGGGTGTGGGGGTTTCCATTGATTACCAAATGTATAAGAATTCAAATAAGGTCCACTAAAAGATAATGGATTTGGTGGCATACCTTGTCTTGGAGCCCATGGTCTTCTTTGTGCAATGCATAAAACCTGGTCATCATCACCCTGAATTGGCCTGAATTCTAGTGGAATTTGCTTGCTTTCAATATTGGCTACCATTTTGCATCTACAGTCCTTCTTCTTTTTCCTGCAATGAGGACAATATTTTTCCAACATTGCTTCTGCCTCCTCATGTTTCTTCATTGCTTGAAGTATATCTAGCTGAGTAGAAATATTGTTTATAATATCTTACTTGAAATCTGCCAGCAAATGAGTAATTTCCATCCTTGAAACTCCATTAGTGGAGGATTTACCCATAGAAGATTGGTAACCTCTTCCTTTCTTTAGAGCTACCCTGGAGTAATTTTGACATATCTTCTTAATATCATCCCAGGGAACTTGGGTGATATCTCCTCCTCCTATTAGGTCTAGAGTATCAATGCAATTTTCATTGATCCCTCTAAGGAAGAGAAAATTTTGAGACTCTTCATTGAGTGCATGATTTGAATATTTTTGTAGGAAAAATAGGAACCTTGAAATATAGTCCTCCAAAATTTCATCTTCCTTCTACTACATCCTGAAGATATCATCTCCTCTCATATCACTACCCCTACAGTATTCTTTATACTTCTCAAGAAACTTTGTTTTCATATCATCCCAAGTCTCTACAGTATTCCTACCTAAGCTCATAAACCATCTTAATGTAGCTTCTTTCAAGGTAGTAGGAAAGAATTTAAGCCTATGAGCATCAGTAGTGTAATCATAGCTTTTGTAGAGGATATCAAACTCAAACAAGAAAGTGTCAAGGTCCTCTGTTACAAGCCCATAGAATTAGGAAGGACTGAAGTAGGGATGTTCTTAGGGTTATCAACTTCATTATGGTGGGTGATAGGTAATGGAAAAGATGGTTGGTTAGGCCTATTTGGATTTTGACCAACCATATTTGCTTGATGGAGTGCCAAAGGAAATGGATTCTCAATCAGGTTTTGGGTAGCTTGCTCTTTAGAGGAAGTTTCAAAACTGGTCAAATTGGGAAATGCATCAACAAAATGATTTTCCTCCTCTTCTTCTTCATCTCTTGGCATATTTTGAAACTTAACTAGTTGGTTATCAGGATTAGAGTCATTAGGAAGGAATCTCCCATGAGCATCTCTTCTCCTGCCTCTATGCATGTGGTATTAACTCATTATCATCCAACTCACACAAAAGAATTGGTGAAAGAATAACAGATCATTACTTTTCTCAAATGAAGGGTATGCTAAGAACAAACTTCAAAGATACTAAAACAAGAAGGAAACTAGAAATGACTCCAAAGAACTTCCTAGTTTGACACCATCTCCAACAATGGTGCCAAAAATGTTGGCCTCCTCTAATAGTTCAATAACTAAGCCCTTAAAGCTATAACTTAGAGATTAGATATCTACACTAAGTAGTTATCTTTCTCATCATGAAGGTTCATTTCATTTTCAACACAGGGATGTGAACTTGAATGGGTCAACACTATTTGTGCACTAGGACTCGACTGTAGTCATCCTTATCCTATAACTAGAAAGGAAAAAATGTTGAAAATAAAATGCTTGAAAGGAATTAACATAAGTACTGAGCATGAATCAACAACTAAAATAATCTTCAACAACTAAATTGGACTGAAATGAATGACAGAAACAGAGATCTCAGCAAACAGACATGAAGTTAATCTGTCTACCTTGGCTGCAGGAACATACACAAAACAAAGTTCCAATGGCTGCAGGAACAGATAGTTGCTAAGACCATAACTAATTACTGAACAGAAAGTAACTATTAAACTAAATGGATGGAATTCTCACCAAGTGGGCCCCCTTGAATGAGTCTTCCCTAAGCTAACTCGGATGCAACAAATCAAAGTATCATTTTATTCATTGAAAACATGATTACATCATATCAGCAAAATGACTGTATTCCTTGAAACTGAAAATGCAAGTACAATATCAGAACATCCAACCTTGTGAAGAGGGACATTTGTTCATTATTTATAGAAGGAAAGCTTCTAACTAACTCTAACTAACTAGTCAGTCAACTCTAACAAACTAGGAGGACGCCATTTATTGAAAGCATGAAAAAGAGGAAGGTATGCATGCACAAGACTTTAGTCAAACCAGTCTTGTCTAAACGAGGATCCAACATAACAACATGTCCTAAATCTTCTCAACTAATAGACATGATCATTTAAAGGTAAGTTACAACTTCCACATGAGCTAGAAGTTTCCCTCCATTGGAAGGTTCCCTCCATTGACCTCTTTAGTGACCATCTTCTTGACTTCTTTAGCAACTAGCCAGCTGGTATGAACTTCTTTGCACGCTTCATTTATATGCATCTTAATGTGAACCTACATAATGACATTAACGTGCACAAAACAATTGTATATCCATAATCACCTTAGAATAACATTCACTCAATCACATGTATAATTAATATAGATATATCACATAGCTAGTTAAATATCATCAAAGGTTGCAGGGGTAAGTTCATGCCCAAAGTTCATAAATTTAGGGAAATAACATAGATAGTTTCAATAACCAGGTGCTAAAGTCCATAGTAACAACAACAAATATATAATAAACCCTATCAAAATTGAGTAATTATTTGGACTCATCATCTCTTTGGTTATTATTTGAGTCCCTTGTTCCCTTTTATTTTTCTTTTCTTTTGGGCTAGGTTTTTTTCCTTTTCTTTTGTGTGCTTTTTATTAATTTCATTTGGTTGGTTTATTTTCATTCTTTTCTCTATTTGTGGCCTGAGTTCATTGTGTCTTCCTTGTCTTATAGCTTTTTGTATTTTGGTTTTGTTTGGATTTCTTTGAGAAATTTTATGTCCGCTTTGCATTTAGTATTTTTTGTATAAATTTGAATTAATAAAGATGCTTGTTTTATTATAAACACTTTTATATAAAAAAAATTCCTATGCGGTGTATTATTGTTTATTATAAATATTGTGTTTTTTATTGTATTTTGTCTCCTATGTTATATTTGAGTTCTTTTTTTTGTATTTTTTTGTGTCTTGAGTAATTTTTCTCCCTTCTTTGTTATTTTTCTTTCTTTGGTGTTTTACTCTTTGCTCTTTAGTCTTTTGAGTTAATTTGTATTCCTTGCATTTTAGCTATTTTCTTTGGTGTGATGTATTCTTTGCATTGTTTGGCCTTCTCTTGTTATTTTTGTACTCCTTCATCTTGTGTATTTTATTAACTTGTTACCTTTTGATTAATTATGTGCTTGATTATTTATGCCATGAGTATGTATTTTTAGTTCTTTTCATTTGGGATTTTATGCTTTCTTTATTTGTATGTGGGTAATGCTTTTGTCATTATTTTGTTTAATTTAATTTGCACTATAGGATTTTGAATGATATTATAGTATTTTCTTGCTATGTTTATACATAGATTAATGTTATAATTCATTATGCATATCTCCAACTTTATAAATATACATAGCTTACCTTTCTTTTTTATTATTGTGTAAGGGGGAAAATCGTTAGATTGCAAACAAGAAAAACGTGCTTGAAAAGAGAATCTAAACTAAGATCAAACAAATTAATCTAAGATCTAAACCTACACTCACGAAATGAAACTAATCTATTGAAAACACATTAGGAAATCTATGATGACCAAATTGAAAGCAAACAATAAGCACAGTATTACCATCCCGTATTGGAGTGTATTTTCCTAATGTTGGATTGTTCTTATCACCATAAAGCCTCCATAGTTTGTAAAAATATTGATGAATGATGCTTGATGTTGGTTGATCAAAGGAATGAGGAAGCTCTATCAATGGTGATCTTGACAGAACTTTGTTGCATAAGGTATGTTGATTCTCCGATCCTTTTTGTGAGGAGAGAGGTTTTTTATATAGGAAATGACATTTTGAATCAACGATTAGGATTCAACAATGTTGGATCAAGATCAATAGTTGAAATGTGTTGAGAGGATTTAGACATGAGAAGATTGTGCAAAGTTGATTGCACAATTTGTATAATTGAAGAATAGGTTGGCTAGTCAGGGATTAGATTGATCAGTCAGGATTTGATTGATCTGTCAGGAGTTGATGGCTAAGTTAGGAATTAGATGGTTGAGTTAGCCAATTGGATTGCTTAGTTAGAAAATTAGATTGCTTAGTTAGCAAGCATAATTTGCTCAATTAGAAAGTGGGTGAGGAATTATGAATTAATTAATTTAATTAATTAATTCCTTTTTGGGAGTTGAACGTACAAATCAAGTTTGACTTTTGCAAACAAAGTTGCATTAGTTTGATTTGATTTTTGATAAATGATTTGAATAGTTTGATTTGATCATTCAAATTTTGGAGGGAAAGTGTGTTAATTACATATTATGATTTAATAATTCAATTAACTTAGGGGAATAAGGTGAATTAGTGACGTACTCAAATAATTAGCATTGTTTGACTAATCAAGACGAATTAAGATTAGATTAGGACTTTATTAAATAAATATAATTTATTTAATTTGTCAAAATGGTGAAAAAGTGAATTAATTAAATAATGTCATATTATCCAATTAATAGTAGAATTAGGGTTTTTAGGACTTTATTAAATAAATTAAATTTATTTAATTTATTGAAAATGATGGAAGAATGAATTAATCAAACAATGTCGTATTATTCAATTAATAGAGGAAATTAGGGTTTCTGGACTTTATTAAATAAATGTAATTTATTTAATTTTGTCGAGAATAATGAAAAAAGTGAATTAATTAAATAATGTTGTATTATTAAATTAATAGTAGAAATTAGGGTTTTTGATGTGAAAATGCAGTGCTATTTGATGATAATGATGTCGAGATGCTTTGGGATGTTGCAGGATGATTTTGAGATGTTTCGGGATGATTCCAAGATGTTATAAGACATTTCAAGGTTATTCTAAGATGTTTTGAGATGTTCTAGGGTGATTTTGAGATGTTCTAAGATATTATGGGGTGATTTTAAGATGTTCTGAGACATTCTGGGGTGATTCTGAGATGTTCCAAGACATTATGTGTTGATTATGAGATGTTTTGAGACATTACGGGTTGATTTCAAGATGTTTCGAGAAATTATGAGTTAATTCTGAGATGTTTCGAGACATTATGGGTTAATTTTGAGATGTTTCGAGACATTACAGGTTGATTCCAAGATGTTTTGAGATATTATGGGTTGATTATGAGATGTTTCGAGACATTACGAATTGATTATGAGATGTTATGAGACATTATGAAATGTTATGTGATGTTGTTCGATGTTGTTCTATGTTGTTTGATGATGTTTAGGGTGTATGATAGGTGCTAGGTCAATTTTACATGTCTACATTTTTCCCCTCTTTGATACAAAGTACTGGTTGCTTTGTTTCAAAGATTCTATTTTTAAGATCAAGTTTTTTTTTTTGAAAATTTATGTCCCACTATGCCCCACTGTGCCTTGATGTTCAGTAGAATGATGGTAAGACTCCATGTTTCCCCCTCAAGAGGTTGGCCAAAAAAATTTCAGTTTCGAGGGAAAGCTCACGATATTGTCTTGTTGTAGTTTTGATGTGTTGAGATTGAAGAATTAGATCTATAGGTCCCTCATTCCTCGTTCCGATGTTTTTTTGAGCTTCTAATTCAAAATTAGGAGGGCTCCCTAAGTATAAATTAAGGTTTCCCAGGTGAAATTAGGGTTTCTTGAGGTTTAATATAGGAATTTTAGGCTTCAAATTGGCTCATTTGTGCTTTGACCTTATAGCTAATTATTGTCTCTAGTTTTCCCATTCTATTAGTTGTTGAGGAGCAATGTCGAGATTTGAGGGTGCCCCACATCATTCTGATCTTGTTCAATAGTTTGGACGGCCTTCAAGCATCGGTGGCTCAGTATGTACCTTCTCACTTTTTTCTTTCATCTTGTTTCATTCTCATTATGCATGTACAAAGTTTCTTGAGTCAATATCAAGGTTCTAGGGATTTTTGTGCACTTGCATCAGTTTCCTTGCCTTTGCCAGGTCAAAATCTCACACTTGACACTAAAACCCTTGCACTTGACTTAAAACCTCCACCTGAATAGAAACTTCAAATTTTTTTCATGCACTTGCTCTGAAAAGCTCGCCTTTGACCTAAAACTTTTCTTTTTCCTAAAAAGTTGGCTTTTGCTTGGTGTTTTCTGAGCATTTGCTCAAAAACCTTGCATTTGAATTTTCCTTCTATATTTGCTTTTAGCATTTGCTCTGGACCTTGGTATATTGTTTTTTGTCATCCTAAATATCATTTTCATCATGCTTTGTGCCATTTTGTGTTGCCTTACATGTTTTGAGAGTGAAACCATAATATCTTGGTTTACAATGATTGTAGGTGAATCTTAAACCACTACAGTCAAGGGAGAGACATCCTCGACACCTATTTGATCCTATTGCCCATTTTGGTGTGTTGGAGCAAGACTTTCTTGATGTTGTTAGACTATTTTATATTTTCTACATGCCTCCTATCAAGACTCACACAACTATGATGACCACACTTATGGAGCAGTGGCATTCTGAGACATCCTCATTTCACTTTCCTACAAGAGAGGCGACAGTTACCCTTGAGGATGTTTGGAGGATACTTCTCCTTCCTATTCATGGTGATATTTTCACATATCATGTTTGACATGGTACTTGTGTCATGCAATGGGTGTTAGGTGCTAGACACTTGGAGGTTCACCAGTCAGAGATTGATCTATCTGAGTTTTTTGGTAGTGCAGATCCTATATTGCTTGTTCTATGTGGTTTAATTTTAGGGTTAGTTGTTCTTGATAGGAGAGGTCGATAGTTCCCTATGGGTTGCAGTGTATGTATCGAGAGTATGCTTGAGCATGGGATGAGGTATGCTTGGGGTGTGTGTCTTCTTACCCACTTGTACAGAGATATGCATGAGGTTGTGTATAAGGGTGGGAAATCTATGTCCGTAGGTGTTTCACTTTTGCATGTTTGGGCATGGGAGCATATTGCAGTTACTTGACTAGATGGGATACAGGATTGTTCTCCTGATGATCGCTACTCCTATCGCTATGGGAATTTCATGTACTATACCTTACCTAGGGATCTTTCTTATTGGCATCGAGTTTTCGATGAGATGCCAAGTTTCATGTGGAGACCTTATATGGGTTGTGAGGCTTGGCCAGAGGATTCAGATAATCTTGTTTACTGTCGATAGACTCGTTTGTTGATTTTTCATTCCTAGTCTATGTTAGAGTGTTACTTATCTGACCGAGTATGTCACCAGTTTGGAGAGAGAAAGGGTTGAGTTCTTGATACTTATGAGGCTCGTTTTGGTCAGACCACTAGGGAGGTTCATGTATGGGGTCTCCAGCCAGACATAGATATTGTTGTTGTTGAGTTCAAGCACTTGCCTCAGTTGGTTAGGGTTGGTCGATTGGTTTAGCATATCCACCTATACCTCTCATGATTATGATGTGTGGTGGGCATGACACAAGCTATTGAGACTCACCGATCTTAGGGGTGATCCTACTATGGGAAGATTGGGTGTTACAGGTCATCATGGGGAGAGATAGTACATTGAGGTCTTTACAGAGCATTTGGATAGGGCCCGACATGATGGGGCACAGGGTGGTCAAGATGAGCACATGCCTCGGGCGCGGGGTCACAGACAGGTTCTGATTCCCCCTCCACCATCTAGGGATGGAGATATGTTGTTAACTCATATGATTGATGCCAGAGATGCAAAGATAGTGCGGTGATAGGTTGCGAAGGCTCAGGTAGATATTTTGATGGCTGAGCGAGATAGTGAGAGTGGTCAACAACATGCTGCAAAGGATTGGGTGCAATTGCTCACAACGGAGAGAGATACTCTCAGGGTAGAGTGTGATAGTGTTAGAACATAGCGGAATCAATATCTATAGATGTCCATTTATTATCAAACCTTATATGATGCCACTATTATGAGGCTACTCGACATCCATGATTTGGAGAGCCTAGTGCTATGAGTGATGGCGGTGGTGGTGGTGGTGTAGGTGGTGCAGGTGACCAGTCTGTGAGACAATGAGATCCTTTTGGTGATCAGTAGGGTTCCGTTGGGGTCTTGCTTTTTTGTACTCGATCTTTATGTTGTCTATTGCTTTGAGACATATTGTAGACATGTTTTTTGTATATATATTCATTGACCCAGTCGAGGCCTCATATATATGTTATGATTTTGTATTTACCCTATCATACTTGTTTCACTGATGATGATGTACTCCCTTTTTTGATGATGATATATATGAGATATACCTTCTTCAGTTCATCTTCATTATGTTTATGATGTTGATTTATGGTGATGCATGCTATGTGTGATGATGATTGCATATGATATGAATGGATGAATCATACTTTTTTTCATATGATGTTTTATTATGAATGATTGAAATATCATTTTCGGTATATGATGTTTATGTGGTGTTGATATGGATGAATGAATGCCCCATATACGATACATGATGTTTTTATTGGTTTATTATAATCATGATATGTATTGAAAACACTGTGGATGCAGGATGGATATGGTAGTAATGATATTGCTATGCAAGGTGAATGTTAGTTAGAAGAAAAATCATGATGATAGATAGAAATTTGATGTTGTTAGTAGTGATGAGTAATTTTTTCACTTTGGTTGGAGACTTCGCAGTTTTGAACAATCCTATTTGATGTAGCAAATGGATACAATGCACCAGGGTATTAATAATGAAGGTGATTTTTGTATCTATTGCATGGACTTTGACTCAACAAACAAAGAGTATATTTTTTCATACCAGACATACAAAAACTTTTTTTAAAGTATAGGGTTGGGTTGCATTAAAAACATGTCGGACCAATCACAAAGAGAGGTATAGAACACCTAACATGCAACTGCTTCACGAACTATTTTAATAAAACTTTCATACACTCAATAAAGCAATTATTCGCCATGGTAAATTACAAAAATATCTTACAAACATCAAATCTAAATGACACTCATTTTCCCCCATTCCTTCTTCTCTAAATCCTTATGAACACCCTCAAGAGATCTTGGGAATCAGTCAATAAAATAAATCATAAAAACAATACTACAAAAAATATAAAACAATGTTTTTATCACTTGCCATATTTGTTTGGGGTGGATCTATTTATCCAATGTTGATTATGTCTATCATAGGAACAGATCCATTAAGGCATATCTCAGGATGTTGTTGGTACATTGTCAAACAATATGTAGGTAATACTCTGGCATTTTTTCATGTATGTTTGTAATCCAATATGTGTGATTGTTCACTTGAAAGTTCTATCTTTTGATGTTTGCTTTGTTTGTTTGTTTGTTTTGTCAAAGGGTGAGTGTGACGATTTTTTTATTATGGATGAAATGTTTATTGTGGATTTGTGATGATGGGGTTGGAATATTTTAATTTTCTAAGTTTTATGATGTTGTTTTTATTGTTTTCAGAGGACTAACCTAGGGCCTCGAGAGCTCATCAAAGATAAGCCTTGCTTGCACTGTACACACAAAGGCTTGTAGTTCAATTGGTTTGAATTTTTTTGACCTTTTTCTATTTTGTGGATGTTTTTGGATTTTGGATTTTTTGACTATTTTTGGATTTTTTTATTTTTTGACTAAGCTGAAATAAAACATGTTAGAAACCTAAGGGGACTGACCTAGGGTCTCGGGGGCTCATGAAAGATAAGCCTTTCCTATGTTATACACTTAGAGACCATGTAGTTCGACCGTTTGATTAAGCATAAATTATTTTTGGATAAATAGACTTGATA
>VDFB02059970.1:85478-104145 GCA_007258455.2 Sequoia sempervirens
AGCCGGTCGGGTTGGAACCCCCGACTGGCGGGTATGCAAAATGTATGCGTGCCATTACACCATTGTATGGTGTTTTAATGTTTGCGGGGCTCGATTCATTTTGATGGTTGTTAGGCCCGAATGCTTAAACCAAAACAACCAACTATTAGTTATTGGTTTTAAATGAAAACAAACCCCTCAAACTAAAGCCCGAAAATAAATTAAAGGAAGGGCTCTCAATAATTTTGAAAGATTATTAGGGGAATTGTTTTTTTATTTTTCCAAATAAGGGGGATTTTATAACTTTATGGTTACTCCCCATATCGGGTAAACTTCAAGTATAAAAGGGAGGAGTCTTGGAGTGTTTTTCATCATCCATTAGTTGATCATCACTTCCTAAGTTGATCCATCAATTGATCATTCTCCATTGTATCCCTTTCTCTTGGTCTTTGAGAGGATTTTTGTGAGAGAATTTCTTAGAGGGAATTAGGAGAATATTTGAGTTGTGATGTATTGATGTTCTGAGTCTTGTAGTAGATCCTATTAGGCAAAGTTAGTTTTCTTCCTCTTTGTTAGTCATCCCTAGCCTTGAGAGCTTTTGAGAGGGGTGTGAGTGAGAGACTTTTGTATGACTTTGTGGAAGGCTACAAGATATTGTAAAGCAGTGTTGCAAGAGGCTCTAGTGGAGATTGTACTGCATTTCAGAACATTTCAATAGATTGGTCACTCGATTGAGCTCGGCCCGGAGACGTAGTCACATTTGTGGCGAACTCCGTAATCAAATTGGTGTCTTCTTATCTCTCTCTTGGTTCTATGTTTTGAATTTTCTCTAATTAATGTTCCTACTACTCCATTGTTGATGTCTTTATGCCTTTGTTCATAATCACTTAAGCAACATTTTTCATAGATCCCTTCCGCTTTATGGATCGCTTTGGAAGATTCTTCGACTGAATGATTTGTTGGATGAAGTTTCTTTTGTTCATATTTTGAGGGAGTAGAATGGTGTGGTTGATTGCCTAGCTAAATGGGCATCTAAACAATTGGAGGATTGGAATATTGATGAATGGGATCAGTTATCCTAAGAATAGGTCCAAACTTTGGATAGGTTGATTTTAGAGGATATGGCTAGTTAATGGGGGTAGAGGTTGGTCGTTATAGGGTTTGGTCTTCTTGTGGTGGTGTGGTGGTGGTGCTATTAGCAGGGATTTGATTCCCTTGTGTAGATTTTATTATTATTTATATTCTTGATTTTATTTCCTATCTATTGATCTAATAATTTTTTACCCTTTTATTTAAAAATATATATACATATTTCCCCAAAAGTAATTATAAAAATACTTTTATTTAGGTCAAAATATGTTATTCGTACACATGTATGTTTTGGCTATAAAGAAGTAGAGAGTAAGGGAGATAAATAAAGAGGATATAGGAGAAGTAGACATATATAGAAAGAGGGAGTGATAGGGAGAGAGGGAGAGAGAGATAGGGAGAGATAGGGATAGAAAGGGGGAGAGATATATAAGATAGATATAGCTTGGGAAATATAGAGGGGTTGAGAGAGAGATTGAGATAGGAGGGAGAGGGAGAGGAAAAGATAAAGAGAACGAGGGGAGATAAGGATAGAGAAATATAGATAAATATATAGAGAGAGAGAGAAAGAGGGAGATATGGAAGGAGAGAGGAAGAGGGAGAGGGAGAAATAGAGATAGAAATATGGAGATACAAAGAGAGAGGGATAAAATTGGAGAGATAGAAAGATAGAAATATAAATATAGAGATAGGAAGGGATATATAGAGAGAGGTAGACAGAGGGAGATATATAGGGGTAGATAGAGATGGAGAGATAAGGAGATAGAGATAGAGAGGAGAAATATGGAGAGAAAAAGATAGGAGATATAGATAGAGAGGAAAATAGAGATATAGATATAAGGGTTTAGGAAGATGGAGAGGGAGAGAGGGATGGGAGAGAGAGGAGGGGAGATAGAGGTAGAGAAAGGCAGAGAGATACGTAGAGGAGGAAGAGGGATTCTCTATTCTTTGTTTTTATGATAGAAATAATGCGAGCATGTTATATATTGTATTCATATTATATCATAATCACATTATAATACACTCATGTTATGGTTTCGTATTGACTAATCCTAGGCTTGGTCACTACCAAGCTATAATGTGAGTGTATTATAATTGTTACCTATTTTTAGCTACAACTCAAAATAGGTAGAGCTGAATTGCATTCATCAAAGAAGGTACAAAAAAATTTCTGCTTAAGTATTCATTACGTTCCACAACTTCGATTACTTATGAATTTCAAGTTTTATTATGCAAATGTTTGTAATAGAAGGAACTCATCAATTTTCATAAAAGAATGTTGTTTTTATTCATATTGGAAAAACTGAAGTCCCGCACAAGCCGCCTGAGTAGCCAATTTGATATTTATAATCAAATGATGAATACAACAAATAAATGTATATCATACAACTGGAAATAATGTAAACATAAGATAGAAGGTGATTCGTCATTCCATGGAATGACAAATCATCATTACACTTGAAGTCTTCAGTTGTTGTGCTTTCGAATTGATCTAGCTCCAGGCTCCAAAAGCATCTGCAAATATGATGAAGGGTAGTGTTAGAGCAATGAAAATCATATCCTACCTCTTGCCTACATTACCAATAGAAATATAACACACACTCAATTAGGCATTCATCAGATGATTTGAATGAATCAAATTGATATGATTGAAAGGAACATAACTCAATGGAAGCT
The DNA here is from genome assembly GCA_007258455.2 of Sequoia sempervirens. NCBI lineage: Eukaryota > Viridiplantae > Streptophyta > Pinopsida > Cupressales > Cupressaceae > Sequoia > Sequoia sempervirens. The sequence continues at coordinate 88,224 of VDFB02059970.1, forward strand.
TTCAGCTTCATTTATTTTGCTAATATGTTTGTTTAGTGTGCAGGAATAGGTACAATCTAATCATTTCAACCAAAACATAATGTTATGAGTGGAGAAAAATGTGGCTCCCACGAGGGTTGAGCCCAACTCATAATAAAGGAAGGTAGCTATATGAAATGAAAATGATTCCAAAATTCCAGACAGTGAGCTCAAAAGACTAATCTTCCTGAAGCAGTTACAAGGTCTTAACAAGATAGTGCCAGGAATAGATCAAACTATATGCATTGATAGTTGATACAATGTAAGGATTTGGAACAATATAAAATTGCATATAATACAACAGTACTTGAGTTACAAATACAATTTTCATCATATTGGTACAAAAATAGAAATGTCAAGGAAATGCTACACGATCATGCAATGGCCATATTGCTGCTATAGGGCAGTACATAAGTTTACAAATCTAAGAACAATAGATGATATTCATTGCAAAAGAATGACAGTGGGTAGGCATACATGATGCCTCATAAATCAATCATAAATAACAGCTGAAACGGAAAAGGAGTAACAGATTTAAATGCATAATCAACTATCAAGCATTTACTACAGCGAAATGTAATAGCAAGACAGAGGACAACTATTATGTTTTGAAAAGAGAATTAAGATACAATACACTGGTGAGTGATTATATTCTAGTTTCCAGCATTCATGAGTTTTACATGCCAGTAATAAATGGTTAGAGTGCAGTTACATTGTATTCCTTAAGTCTTAATGTCAAAGGAAAGCAATTATAGTATTTGTATAAACTTCAAGAGACAATGCAATTTCAACTTTGACATCAAGGGGAAATCATGTTTTGAATGCAATCAAATCCTCAAGGGACAACCATTAAAATGTCAAGAACAACAACTTATGATAGCCACAATGAGTAACTGCACTCAATAGTGAAGGGTTTTTTATGCAAGAAAGCAAATGATAGAGGATAGACAATGGACAAATCTGTTGTTTTAATAAAGCATTTACAGTTAAAGAACCATTTATAAAGTGACACAAGTATAGCACTTTCTCATTATGAAATAGAATTCCCAATGGGGAAAATGAAAGGACAGTCAATGATGAATTTATTTTAAGGCATATATACAGAGCATGAAAATCACTATTTCATGGAGGAGCAGCCTCAATCTATATGAAATCAACATTAAAAGATAGTAGTATTTCAATGAGAAATACTTTCTTGACAGTAGCATTTGTTACCATAATATACAGTACTCATACTCAGCCTAAAGACACCATTATATTTACATGATGAATTAAGGATGGCAACATACTCGTAGTGGAGTTTATGCATATCAGCATAAAGGACAACACTAACAACCATTTGAAAAGATTCATAGTATCAAGAATAATAGAAGTGACAACATGACATTGGTCTTAATCTCATAACATATGCATAAAGTCATGAAATCAAGGAAACAGTGAGAGCATAATTTTTGACAAGGTATGAAGATCATAAGAACATGAAGGCTTCATTAGAAAGTACAGTGATAATTGCTTACAATGAAAAAATAGGAGCAATGAAGTATGATAGTGATTCATTCATATAAAAGTCATTTTTTTCTGTTACACAGTGTTCTATAAGTATTCAAAGAGAATAGTGATCACAATGGTCATTAAACAGTCATAGTGGAGGCATGAGTTATCCATTGGGAAGAAAATATGCTACAACACTGCCATGATGGCAATGATATTACAGTCAATGCAAGATATAAAATGATGTTTGACAGTCCCTATGACTGGTCAAATTGAGATGCAAGATCATAAAATAAACAATGATGTTCCAGAGCAGCACTATAGATTTATTATGAGTAAGGAAATCACACCATATGTCTTCAATAGCTCAGAGGAAAGCATTGATGAACAATCAAATTGAATTTTAACCTGTAGCAGGTTGAGGACACATAATGAATTTAAGAGAAGCAGGTATAAGCATACATGGGGAATCATTCAATAACATAGGTAGCCTATACATGAATTGAAACTAAAAGTAACAATGCATCCAATGGAAACAAACATACACAGAGGTACAATATCATTGATGATAGTGAGCATTAGCTTCATCGATGCAAGAGGAAGTGGACAGTGGCATATGAGGGTTACAATAAATGGGAGAATTGCAAATTTCAAATAGTCAAGCATGCCAATTAGTGATGTAATTCCAGCAAATTCTTTGGAATTGGGAAATTCAAATAGGAAATACAAACAAGAACAAGACAAGAAGCCCGCAGCCTGAGACATCATTTTCAGCTAAAATACCAAATACACATTTAGGGATTTGACATGTAACTAAGTACAAATATATGCTTGCAGTTTATTAGCAGGGTTGAGCCCAGAGGAGTGAAAAATGCTTTAAAATGGAGGAGTAACTGAACTTACCAATAGGTCGAGCTCCATAACTAGTCTATCATGTCAGCCAAAGATATGCCCAAAATACAAAGACACAACTCATACATGGCAGCCAAGTCTCAACCACGACCAAGTGGAACTTCAGTTTTCATTATGCAAATGATGGAGGTTTTCTTTTAGTTTCATGTTAGTTTTAGAGGAGTTCTAGTTCTCATGGGCGGATTGACATAAACAAGGTGGCTTTGGCATGCTTGGACCCACTTTTTGTGGGATTTTCAATGCAATTTAAGTACTCTATAGTTTAGCTATGAGTTGACCTTGAGTTTGGATCATCATACACTCATTTTTGCATGAGTTTGGGCTATTTTTATCAAGATTTTCTCTTCTGCTCGGATTTCACATTGGAGATGCTATTTTCACTTCAGTTCTCATTCAGTTCACCTTTTGGATGCTTTGTGCATGCCTTTTGTATATATTGGAAAAATTTAATCTTTTTCGTCTAGTTCTTGATTTGTCTTGCTTTTTGCAATTTTTGAAAAGAAGGCTTCTTGTAACTCAGTTTATTTTTCAAGATTAATACATTCAACAGGTTATTACAGGTTAATCAAGTTTTATCAATTTGCAAAGCTTTCCTTTTACCTTTCAGTGTACTAAGTATTTTCCTTCAAAATCTCAGGTGTCATGCTATGTGAATGATTTGATAAGGAATCTATCATGTTTTAATCTCAAGAACCTTTATTTTCCCGTCTTATTCATATATGCTTGTAAACAACTAAGTTTTGATTCCACAAGTTATAGGTTGTGCATTTAAATTATTTTATTATTTGAGTTGTGAAGACATTCTTTTCCCTCAAAGATGGTAATACACTCAATCCTTTATATAAATTATTTGTGGTTAAATTATTCAGATTTAGTTATGCGAATAGGTTTATTGAAAAGTAATTGTGAAACAAGTTGCATGCAACATCGTTATCTAAGTGCATTGCCAGAACATAAATTAGTTTTTGCATTCATTTCAACACTTTCTTCGCTTTTCCCAACCATTTTCATTAGTTAAAACATAAGAACAAATAGGAATACGACCTAGAATCTACGGGTTCAATCTTATTATAGGTCACCCACAACCTGAGTTTGATCCAATGTTACACAGGATTGCAGAGCTTTCTAGACATGCATGTGGGTGCAAATCCCTGTGATAACAGTTTTTGGCACGCCTAGTGGGACTCTGAATCATAGTTCAGAGTGAGAATTTAAGAGTTTCAAGCTGCTGTCCTGGTATATACAACATATTTTTCCTTTTAGACATTAAAGTTTATACCTGGTGACTCTGAGCATATTTACTGGTTTCAACAAGACCCAATGCTAGTATGTTTCAAACACAAGCTTTATTTCTGATTTCCAACTAATTATATTAGTAAAGATGTCAAGTTTTCATAGTCAACATGTATACCCACCCCTTTACTATGAAAATCCTATCAACCAATCACCCTATTAGCCATATCAGGCCAATAATGCTACTGGTTTTATCCCAAACAACCATGCAATAGCAACCTATCAACATCCTCAACATGCTTACCTCCCACCCACCCCTGCTCAGCCTTCATATCAGTATTCATATGTCCATAATCAGCTCCAAGAGGTTGATGATATGAAGAATAACATGAATAGCATGGACATATTGTTATAATTCACAAAGCAGATAGAAGAGATCATGAGGCAGCAAGAGTATGATCAACAACAAGTAGAGATGGCCTATCAGGCCTATCTCTATGAGCAAGAATTATTGATGCAGAGGGGACAGTTTGAAGAAAAGCTCAGAAGGGAGTTAGTTGTACAGGAGGAGCAGATCAAGTCTTTGCTTGCTCAAAAGCATGATATCCAAACAACTTCTTGCATTTTAGATTAGTTTCAAGAGGCAGAACTTCCAAGGAATGAAATCCAAATTTTACAACCATTCATCCTTCGCAAGTAGAGGAAATTAATCTAGTACAACCTAGTGTAGTTACAGAGCAACCCATTGATAAGGACACTTTACTCCTCATAGAGAAGGTCAGAAATGTAAACCCACTGTGTTTAGCTTTGGAAGCTTACCGATTAGAGCAGCAAAAGAATGAACAAGAGGAGCAAGAAGTTGTTACTGTTTGTACTATGTCCCCAGCTCAAAATTACCATATTACATGCGAAGAGGATATTGGTTCAAACTTACTGCTGAACCCCTTAGATTTTGACTCATTTTAAAAAAATTCTAATGTTATTTATAACATGGATGAAAATAGAGTACAAGAATTACCAATAAAAAATCTTTACTTACACGATGCCAAAGCTTCATTTGAGAAGGCGCCATATGAGGAAGAACAATTGGTTTATCTGTTTGATCAATTACCTAGTTTTATTGAGCAAGCTGAAAAGAGCACAGAGGAACCTGACTTACCAGTTAATTTGTAACACTCAGAAGATATTGCAGAGCATGATAAACTGCTAGTTCGAGATGAGATTGAAACCTCAATCCATTTGAGACAACAAGAGGACATTTTTTGTTTTGGATGTTAATCAAAATAATCTGCATGATGCTTCCCAAATTGAACAAGCAAGCAGATCAAAACTTGTGTTTCAACATGATCATCTTAAATCTAAGGTAAGCCCTCTCATGCAACAAAGTAACGAAGATTATGAAGAAGCCCTGCATTGGAATGACCTTGAATCCTTTGTTTCAAGCTTAGATGAAAAACGAGAGCAAATTGAACATGTTCATGTAGAGAAAATTGAAAGTGAATCTAAGAATTTTTTTGATTTATTTGATGAACTCCCTCAATTTGTTGATGAAAATGAGGATATCACATGCACAGTAGCATCTATGCCTGGTATGGAGCAACTAAATGATCAAACTCATCGGGACTTAATGCAAAGTTATGAGTTAGATGAAAATGTGTTTTCAGGCATAATAGAGGTCTTTTGTCCTAACATAGATGATAAGATACGATGATATGAGCCATTAGTATGCAATCACCCTGTTCAAGCCAAAGAAGTAAGCATTCCTTCATTTCGTTCATGTGAACTGACTCCTTCAGAACAAATTGAAATTGAGATAGAAGATGAAACATCATCTTTGGATGAAGAGACAACAGTATATACGCATAAATACAACAATAAGAGGCCAAGTTTATGCTCTATAAAGGGTGTCCAATCAGATATTTGTCCAAGGATGGGTCTACAAAATTACAAGTCATAATTCTGACAAGGCATGTAATTGCAACTGCAGGGCAACAACAGGTTAATCTTATCCATATGCCTCAGACTATCATCTTTAATGATCAATCAGATAAGGAAGGTATGCTTTTTATGATGATCCAAATTATGCTGACAATAGTTTTAGACACTAAGGAGCAACAGTTAATCAAATGCCCATACTTCTTTTTGATTAATCTTAAAGATTTGAAGCATCCTTTGATGTTAAGAAAGGGCAGCTATTTTTCAAAACCAGTGAATGGTCATGTTTGAGCACTAACAATGTTAGTTAGTGTAGGGTAGGGTAGAGTTTCAATTATGCATTCAATAAGTGCCCCATGGCACGTTTTCATTCTAGTATTGTTTTGCTTTCAATAAAGTACAGTTGATGCACATGTTTTCAAACTCCGTCTTAAACAGAGTTGCAATACTTTTTTTCAGTTTTTTTGGTTCGGAGATGAGTTATATTTTTTCTGAGTAAAAGCAGAGCAAGAATGGAATCCATGCCCAATGGATAAGCTATATACTGGTCTATGGTGTTTAGCATGCAAACACTCCGCAGAGGTCACCAAATTGTTACCTATTTTTAGCTACAACTCAAAACAGGTAGAGCTGAATTGCATTCATCAAAAAAGGTACAATTTTTTTTTTGGTTAAGTATTCATTACGTTCCACAACTTTGATTACTTATGAATTTCAAGTGTTATTATGCAAATGTTTTTAATAGAAGGAACTCATAAATTTGCATAAAAGAATGTTATTTTTATTCATATTGGAAAAACTGAAGTCTCGCACAAGCCGCAGGAGTAGCCAATTTGATATTTATAATCAAATGATGAATACAACAAAGAAATGTATATCATACAACTGGAAATAATGTAAACATAAGATAGAAGGTGATTCGTCATTTCCTGGAATGAAAAATTATCATTACACTCGAAGTCTTCAGTTGTTGTGCTTTCGAATTGATCTAGCTCCAGGCTCCAAAAGCATCTGCAAATGTGATGAAGGGTAGTGTTAGAGAAATGAAAATCATTTCCTACCTCATGCCTACATTACCAACAGAAATATAACACACACTCAATTAGGCATTCATCAGATGATTTGAACGAATCAAATTGATATTATTGAAAGGAACATAACTCAATGGAAGCTTTCAACTTCATTTATTTTGCTAATATGTTTGTTTAGTGTGCAAGAACAGGTACAATTTGATCATTTCAACCAAAAGATAATGTTATGATTGGAGAAAAATGTGGCTCCCACGAGGGTTGAACCCAACTCATAATAAAGGAAGGCAGCTATATGAAATGACAATGATTCCAAAATTCTAGACAGTGAGCTCAAAAGAGTAATCTTATTGAAGCAGTTACAAGGTCCTGTCAAGATAGTGCCAAGAATAGATCAAACTGTATGCATTGATAGTTGATACAATGTAAGGATTTGGAACAATATAAAACTATATATAACACAATATTATTTGAGTCACAAATACAATTTTCATCATATTGCTACAAAAATAGAAATGTCAAGGAAATCCTACAGGATCATGCAGTGGCCATATTGCTGCTATAGGGCAGTACATAAGTTTACAAATCTAAGAACATAAGATGATATTAATTGAAAAATAATGACAGTGGGAAGGCATACATGATGCCTCATAAATTAATCATAAATAACAACTGAAACGGAAAAGGAGCAACATATTTAAATGCATAATCAACTATCAAGCATTTACTACGGTGGAATGTAATTGCAAGACAGAGGAAAACTATTATGTTTTGAAAAGAGCATTAAGATACAATACACTGGTGAGTGATTATATTCTAGTTTCCAGCATTCATGAGTTTTACATGCCTGTAATAAATGGTTAGAGTGCAGTTACATTGTATTGCTTAAGTATTAATGTCAAAGGAAAGCAATTATAGTATTTGTATAAACTTGAAGAGACAGTGCAATTTCAGCTTTAACATCAAGGGGCAATCATGTTTTGAATGCAATCAAATCCTCAAGGGACAGCCATTACAATGTCAAGAAAAACAACTTATGATAGTCGCAATGAGTAATTGCACTCAATAGTGAAGGGTTTTTTATGCAAGAAAGCAAATGACTGTGGACAGACAATGGACAAATCTGTTGTTTTAATAAAGCATTTACAGTTAAAGAACCATTTATAAAGTGACACAAGTATAACACTTTCTCATTATGAAATAGAATGCCCAATGGGGAAAATGAAAGGACAGTCAATGATGCTTTTTTTTAAAGGAATATACACAGAGCATGAAAATCACTATTTCATGGACAAGCAGCCTCAATCTATATGAAATCAACATTAAAAGATAGTAGTATTTCAATGAGAAATGCTTTCCTGACAGTAGCATTTGTTACCATAATACATAGTACTCATACTCAGCCTAAAGACACCATTATGTTTACATGATGAATTAAGGATGGTAACATACAAGTAGTGGAGTTCATGCATATCAGCATAAAGGACAACACTAACAACCATTTGAAAAGATTCATATTGTCAAGAATAATAGAAGTGACAGCATGACATTGGTCTTAATCTCATAACATATGCATAAAGTCATGAAATCAAGGAAACAGTGAGAACATACTTTTTGACAAGGTATGAAGATCTTAAGAACATGAAGGCTTCATCAAAAAGTACAGTGATTATTGTTTACAATGAAAAAATAGGAGCAATGAAGTACGATAGTGATTCATTCATATAAAAGTCATTTTTTTTGTTACATAGTGTTCTGTAAGTATTCAAAGAGAATTGTGATCACAATGGTCATTAAACAGTCATAGCGGAGGCATGAGTTATCCATCAGGAAGAAAATATGCTACAACACTGCCATGATAGCAATGATATTACAGTCAATGTGCTGGAAGATATAAAATGATGTTTGACAGTCCCTATGACTGGTAAAATTGAGATGAAACATCATAAAATAAACAATGATGTTCTAGAGCAACACTATAGGTTTATTATGAGTCAGGAAGTCACACCATATGTCTTCAATAACTCAGAGGAAAGCATTGATGAACAATCAAATTGAATTTTAACTTGTAGCAGGTTGAGGACACATAATGACTTTAAGAGAAGCAGGTATAAGCATACATGGGCAATCATTCAATAACATAGGTAGCCTATACATGAATTGAAACTAAAAGTAACAATGCATCCAATGGCAACAAACATACACAGAGGTACAATATCATTGATGATAGTGAGCATTAGCTTCATCGATGCAAGAGGAAGTGGACAGTGGCATATGAGGGTTACAATAAATGGGAGAATTGCAAATTTCAAATAGTCAAGCATGCCAATTAGTGATGTGATTCTAGCAAATTCTTTGGAATTGGGAAATTCAAAGAGGAAATACAAGACAAGAAGCCGTAGCCTGAGACATCATTTTCAGCTAAAATTCCAAATACCCATTTAGGGTTTCAACATGTAACTAAGTATAGATATATGCTTGCAGTTTATCAGCAGGGTCGAGCCCAGAGGAGTGAAAAATGCTTTAATATGGAGGAGTAACTGAACTTACCAGTAGGCCGAGCTCCATAACTAGTCTATCATGTCGGCTAGAGATATGCCCAAAATACAAAGACACAACTCATACATGGCAGCCAAGTCTCAACCATGACCATGTCTCAACATAGAAGCCAAACAAAAAATCAAAATACATGAGGAATGAGTCATGGCCGTGGCTGTATAAGCCAAAAAATGCTTCAAAATGGTAAGAAATAGCCGTTGTTGTGAAAAAGAATCAGATTTACCATGAGTTTTCTGTAGAAACCTTCGAAGAAATCAATCAGGAACATCCAGAGAAGGTGCAGGTCGAGCTCCAAATCCCAATAGCATGGCGGAAGCAGGTTGTTTCAAGAATGCAAAGTGAAAAATGAAGAGTAACTTAGGGTTCGATGGCTTTTGCCCAGAAGCCCTAATTTGAGTCAATTGCATTTTTGATTTGGTTTTTTTTATAAAATCATTTCGCTTTATTAATGCCATGGTCTTGACTTATCAAGTCAATTGACCTAATAATGTATGAGGGGCCGTGAGGTTTTAAGTTTGATTTTCAAAGTTGTCTTTGATTTTCAAGATTGAGTTCATCTTCACTTATACCTATTGCATGGAGTTGAAAAATAGCAAAATCAATCAAATATTAAAGGTAATGTAATTATTACTTTAATATTTAAATATGTAATAAAGGTGAAGTTAATAGCTATTAAATATTAAAATAATCATTAAATGATTATCTTTAATATTTAATTAAAAGATTGGCTTTTCAAAAAGGTTCATGCAAGAGTATAAGTGAAAGTCAACTGAGGATCCAATCATGCAAGTGGAACTTCAGTTTTCAGTTATGCAAATGATGGAGGTTTTCTTTCAGTTTCATGTCAGTTTTAGAGTTCTAGTTCTCATGGGCAGATTGACATAAACAAGGTGGCTTTCCCATGCTTGGACCCACTTTTTGTGGGATTTTCAGTGCAGTTTGAGTACTCTATAGTTCAGATATGAGTTGACCTTGAGTTTGGATCATCATACACTCATTTTTGCATGAGTTTGGGCTATTTTTATCAGAATTTTCTCTTCTGCTCGGATTTCACATTGGAGATGTTGTTTTCACTTCAATTCTCATTCAGTTCACCTTTTGGCTGCTTTGTGCATGCCTTTTGTATATATTGGAAAAAGTTAATCTTTTTCCTCTAGTTCTTGATTTGTCTTGCGTTTTGCAATTTTTTTAAAGAAGGCTTCTTGTAACTCAGTTTATTTTTCAAGATTAATACATTCAACAGGTTATTATAGGTTAATCAAGTTTTATCAATTTGCAAAGCTTTCCTTTTACCTTTCAGTGTACTAAGTATTTTCGTTCAAAATCTCAGGTGTCATGCTATGTGAATGATTTGATAAGGAATCTATCATGTTTTACTCTCAGGAACCTTTATTTTCCCGCCTCATTCATATGTGCTTGTATACAACTATTTTTGATTCCATAGGTTATATGTTGTGCATTTGACTTATTTTACTATTTTAGTTGTGAAGACGTTCTTTTCCTTCAAAGATGGTAATACAGTCAAGCCTTTATATAAATTATTTATGTGGTTAAATTGTTCAGATTTAGTTGTGCGAATAGGTTTATTGAAAATTAATTGTGAAACAAGTCGCATGCAACATCGTTATCTATGCGCATTGCCAGAACATAAATTAGTTTTTGCATTCATTTAAGCACTTTCTTCCCTTTTCCCAACCAGTTTCATTAGTTAAAACATAAGAACAAATAGGAATCCGTCCTAGAATCCGGAGGTTCAATCTCATTATAGGTTACCCACAACCTGAGTTTGATCCAATGTTACACGGGATTGCAGAGCTTTCTAGCCCTGTATGTGGGTGCAAATCCTTGTGATAACAGTTTTTGGCACGCCTGGTGGGACTCTGAATCATAGTTGAAAGTGAGAATTTAAGAGTTTCAAGTTGTTGTCCTGGTATATACAATAGCGTATTTTTCCTTTTAGAGGTTATAATTTATACCTAGTGACTCTAAGAATATTTACTGGTTTCAGCAAGACCCAATGCTAGTATGTTTCAAACACAAGCTTTATTTCTAATTTCTAGCTAATTATATGAGTAAAGATGTCAGGTTTTCATAGTCAACATGTATACCCACCCCCTTACTATGAAAATCCTGTCAACCAATCACCCTATTAGCCATATCAGGCCAATCATGCTGCTGGTTTTATCCCAAACAACCATACAACAACAACCTATCAGCATGCTCAACATGCTTACCTCCCACCCACCCCTGCTCAGCCTTCAAATCAGTATTCATATGTCCACAATCAGCTCCAAGAGGTTGATGATATGAAGAATAACATGAATAACATGAAGGACATATTGTTAGAATTCACAAAGCAGATAGAAGAGATCATGAGGCAGCAAGAGTATGATCAACAATAGGTAGAGATGGCCTATCATGCCTATCTCTATGAGCAAGAATTATTGACGCAGAGGGGACAGTTTGAAGAAAAGCTCAGAAGAGAGTTAGCTATATAGGAGGAGCAGATCAAGTCTTTGCTTGCTCAAAAGCATGATATCCAAATAACTTCTTGCATTTCAGATCAGTTTCAAGAGGAAGAACTTCCAAGGTATGAAATCCCAAATTTTACAACCATTCATCCTTCGCAAGTAGAGGAAATTAATCTAGTACAACCTAGTGTAGTTACAAAGCAACCCATTGATAAGGACACTTTACTCCTCATAGAGAAGGTCAGAAACGTAAACCCATTGCGTTTAGCTTTGGAAGTTTACTGATTAGAGCAGCAAAAGAATGAAGAGGAGCAGAAAGTTGTTACTGTTTGTACTATGTCCCCAGCTCAAAATTACCATATTACATGCAAAGAGGATATTGGTTCAAACTTACTGCTGAACCCCTTGGATTTTGACTCATTTGAAAAAATTTCTAATGCTGTTTATAACATGGATGAAAACAGAGTACAAGAATTACCAGTCAAAAATCTTCAGTTACAGGATGCCCAAGCTTCATTTGAGAAGGCACCATATGAGGAAGAACAATTGGTTTATCTATTTGATCAATTACCTAGTTTTATTGAGCAAGTTGAAAAGAGGACACAAGAACCTGACTTACCAGTTAATTTGTAACACTCAGAAGATATTTCAGAGCATGATGTACTGCTGGTTCAATATGAGATTGAAACCTCAATCCATTTGAGACAACAAGAGGACATTTCTATTTCAGAGGTTAATGAAAATAATCTGCATGATGTTTCCCAAATTGAACAAGCAAGTAGATCATAACTTGTGTTTCAATAGGATCATCTTAAATCTATGGTAATCCCTCTCATGTCGCAAAGTAACGAAGATTATGAAGAAGCCTTGCTTTGGAATGACCTTGAATCCTTTGTTTCAAGCTTAGATGACAAATGAGAGCAAATTGAACATGTTCATGTAGAGAAAATTGAAATTGAATCTCATAATTTTTTTGATTTATTTGATGAACTCCCTCAATTTGTTGATGAAAATGAGGATATCACATGCACAGTAGCATCTATGCCTGGTATGGAGCAACTAAATGATAAAAATCATATGGACTTAATGCAAAGTTATGAGTTAGATGAAAATGTGTTTTTAGGCATAATAGAGGTATTTTTTTCTAACAGATGATAAGCTACGATCGTATGAGCCAGTAGTATGCAATCGGCCTGTTCAGGCCAAAGAAGCAAGCATTCCTTCATTTCGTTAATGTGAACCGACTCCTTCAGACCAAATTGAAATTGAGATAGAAGATGAAACATCATCTTTGGATGAAGAGACAACATTATATAAGCATGAACACAACAATAAGAGGCCAAGTTTTATGCTCTCTAAAGGGTGTCCGATCAGATATTTGTCCAAGGAGGGGTCTACAAAATTACAACAAGTCATAATTCTGACAAGGCATGTGATTGCAACTGTAGGGCAACAACAGGTTAATCTTATCCATATGCCTCAGACTATCATCTTTAATGATCAATCAGATAAGGAAGGTATGCTTTTTATGATGATCACAATTACGCTGAAAATAGTTTTAGACACTAAGGAGCAACAGTTAATCAAATGTCCATACTTCTTTTTGATTAATCTTAAGGATTTGAAGCATCCTTTGTTGTTAAGAAAGGGAAAATATTTTTCACAACTAGTGAATGGTCATGTCTGAGCACTAACACTGTTAGTTAGTGTAGGGTAGGGTAGAGTTTCAATTATGCTTTCAATAAGTGCCCCGTGGCACGTTTTCATTCCAGTATTGTTTTCCTTTCAATAAAGTGCAGTTGCTGCACGTGTTTTCAAACTTCATCTTAAACAGAGTTGCAATACTTTCTTTCACTTTTTTTGGTTTGCAGATGAGTTACATTTTTTCTGAGTCAAAGCAAAGCAAGAATGGACTCCATGCCCAATGGATAAGCTATATACTGGTCTATGGTGTTTAGCAGGAAAACACTCCGCAGAGGTCACCAAATTGCTACCTATTTTTAGCTATAGCTTAAAATAGGTAGAGTTGAATTGCATTCATCAGAGAAGGTACAAAAAATTTTATGCTTAAGTATTCATTACGTTCCACAAATTTGATTACTTATGAATTTCAAGTGTTATTATGCAAATGTTTGTAATAGAAGGAACTCATAAATTTGCATAAAAGAATGTTGTTTTTATTCATATTGAAAAAACTGAAGTTCCGCACAAGCCGCGGGAGTAGCCAATTTGATATTTATAATCAAATGATGAATACAAAAAAGAAATGTATATCATAAAACTGGAAATAATGTAAACATAAGATAGAAGGTGATTTTTCATTTCCTGGAATGACAAATCATTGTTACACTTGAAGTCTTCAGTTGTTGTGCTTTCAAATTGATCCAACTCCAGGCTCCAAAAGAATCCACAAATATGATGAAGGGTAGTGTTAGAGAAATGAAAATCATATCCTACCTCATGCCTACATTACCCACAAAAATATAACACACACTCAATTAGGCATTCATCAGATGATTTGAACGAATCAAATTGATATTATCGAAAGGAACATAACTCAATGGAAGCTTTTAGCTTCATTTATTTTTCTAATATGTTTGTTTAGTGTGCAGGAACAGGTACAATTTGATCATTTCAACCAAAAGATAATGTTATGATTGGAGAAAAATGTGGCTCCCACGAGGGTTGAGCCCAACTCATAATAAAGGAAGGCAGCTATATGAAATGACAGTGATTCCAAAATTCCAGACAGTGAGCTCAAAAGAGTAATCTTACTGAAGCAGTTACAAGGTCCTGTCAAGATAGTGCCAAGAATAGATCAAACTGTATGCATTGATAGTTGATACAATGTAAGGATTTGGAACAATATAAAACTATATATAACACAATAGTACTTGAGTCACAAATACAATTTTCATCATATTGCTACAAAAATAGAAATGTCAAGGAAATCCTATAAGATCATGCAGTGGCCATATTGCTGCATAGGGCAGTACATAAGTTTACAAATCTAAGAACATCAGATGATATTAATTGAAAAATAATGACAGTGGGTAGGCATACATGATGCCTCATAAATAAATCATAAATAGCAGCTGAAACGGAAAAGGAGTAACATATTTAAATGCATAATCAACTATCAAGCATTTACTACAGCAGAATGTAATTGCAAGACAAAGGAAAACTATTATGTTTTGAAAAGAGCATTAAGATACAATACACTGGCAAGTGATTATATTCTAGTTTCCAGCATTCATGAGTTTTACATGCCTGTAATAAATGGTTAGAGTGCAGTTACATTGTATTGCTTAAGTCTTAATGTCAAAGGAAAGCAATTATAGTATTTGTATAAACTTGAAGAGACAGTGCAATTTCAGCTTTAACATCAAGGGGCAATCATGTTTTGAATGCAATCAAATCCTCAAGGGACATCCATTACAATGTCAAGAACAACAACTTATGATAGTCGTAATGAGTAATTGCACTCTATAGTGCAGGGTTTTTTATGCAAGAAAGCAAATGACTGTGGATAGACAATGGACAAATCTGTTGTTTTAATAAAGCATTTACAGTTAAAGAACCATTTATAAAGTGACACAAGTATAGCACTTTCTCATTATGAAATAGAATGCCCAATGGGGAAAATGAAAGGACAGTCAATGATGCTTTTTTTTAAAGGCATATACACAGAGCATGAAAATCACTATTTCATGGACGAGTAGCCTCAATCTATATGAAATCAGCATTAAAACATAGTAGTATTTCAATGAGAAATGCTTTCCTAACAGTAGCATTTGTTACCATAATACATAGTACTCATACTCAGCCTAAAGACACCATTATGTTTACATGATGAATTAAGGATGGTAACATACTCGTAGTGGAGTTCATGCATATCAGCATAAAGGACAACACTAACAACCATTTGAAAAGATTCATATTGTCAAGAATAATAGAAGTGACAACATGACATTGGTCTTAATCTCATAACATATGCATAAAGTAATGAAATCAAGGAAACAGTGAGAACATACTTTTTGACAAGGTATGAAGATCTTAAGAACATGAAGGCTTCATCAAAAAGTATAGTGATTATTGTTTACAATGAAAAAATAGGAGCAATGAAGTACGATAGTGATTCATTCATATAAAATTCATTTTTTTTGTTACACAGTGTTCTGTAAGTATTCAAAGAGAATTGTGATCACAATGGTCATTAAACAGTCATAGCGGAGGCATGAGTTATCCATTAGGAAAAAAATATGCTACAACACT
>VDFB02059970.1:104245-146756 GCA_007258455.2 Sequoia sempervirens
GATATCCAAATAACTTCTTGCATTTCAGATCGGTTTCAAGAGGAAGAACTTCCAAGGTATGAAATCCCAAATTTTACAACCATTCATCCTTCACAAGTAGAGGAAATTAATCTAGTACAATCTAGTGTAGTTACAAAGCAACCCATTGATAAGGACACTTTACTCCTCATAGAGAAGGTCAGAAACGTAAACCCATTGCGTTTAGCTTTGGAAGTTTACTGATTAGAGCAGCAAAAGAATGAAGAGGAGCAGAAAGTTGTTACTGTTTGTACTATGTCCCCAGCTCAAAATTACCATATTACATGCAAAGAGGATATTGGTTCAAACTTACTGCTGAACCCCTTGGATTTTGACTCATTTGAAAAAATTTCTAATGCTGTTTATAACATGGATGAAAACAGAGTACAAGAATTACTAGTCAAAAATCTTCAGTTACAGGATGCCCAAGCTTCATTTGAGAAGGCACCATATGAGGAAGAACAATTGGTTTATCTGTTTGATCAATTACCTAGTTTTATTGAGCAACTTGAAAAGAGGACACAAGAACCTGACTTACCAGTTAATTTGTAACACTCAGAAGATATTTCAGAGCATGATGTACTACTGGTTCAATATGAGATTGAAACCTCAATCCATTTGAGACAACAAGAGGACATTTCTATTTCAGAGGTTAATGAAAATAATCTGCATGATGTTTCCCAAATTGAACAAGCAAGTAGATCATAACTTGTGTTTCAATAGGATCATCTTAAATCTATGGTAATCCCTCTCATGTCGCAAAGTAACGAAGATTATGAAGAAGCCTTGCTTTGGAATGACCTTGAATCCTTTGTTTCAAGCTTAGATGACAAATGAGAGCAAATTGAAC
This sequence comes from Sequoia sempervirens, assembly GCA_007258455.2. Taxonomy (NCBI): domain Eukaryota; kingdom Viridiplantae; phylum Streptophyta; class Pinopsida; order Cupressales; family Cupressaceae; genus Sequoia; species Sequoia sempervirens. Next base: position 105,114 of record VDFB02059970.1, read on the forward strand.
ATGTTCATGTAGAGAAAATTGAAATTGAATCTCATAATTTTTTTGATTTATTTGATGAACTCCCTCAATTTGTTGATGAAAATGAGGATATCACATGCACAGTAGCATCTATGCCTGGTATGGAGCAACTAAATGATAAAAATCATATGGACTTAATGCAAAGTTATGAGTTAGATGAAAATGTGTTTTTAGGCATAATAGAGGTATTTTTTTCTAACAGATGATAAGCTACGATCGTATGAGCCAGTAGTATGCAATCGGCCTGTTCAGGCCAAAGAAGCAAGCATTCCTTCATTTCGTTAATGTGAACCGACTCCTTCAGACCAAATTGAAATTGAGATAGAAGATGAAACATCATCTTTGGATGAAGAGACAACATTATATAAGCATGAACACAACAATAAGAGGCCAAGTTTTATGCTCTCTAAAGGGTGTCCGATCAGATATTTGTCCAAGGAGGGGTCTACAAAATTACAACAAGTCATAATTCTAACAAGGTATGTGATTGCAACTACAGGGCAACAACAGGTTAATCTTATCCATATGCCTTAGACTATCATCTTTAATGATCAATTAGATAAGGAAGGTATTCTTTTTATGATGATCACAATTACGCTGAAAATAGTTTTAGACACTAAGGAGCAACAGTTAATCAAATGTCCATACTTCTTTTTGATTAATCTTAAGGATTTGAAGCATCCTTTGTTGTTAAGAAAGGGCAACTATTTTTCACAACCAGTGAATGGTCATGTTTGAGCACTAACACTGTTAGTTAGTGTAGGGTAGGGTAGAGTTTCAATTATGCTTTCAATAAGTGCCCCGTGGAATGTTTTCATTCCAGTATTGTTTTCCTTTCAATAAAGTGCAGTTGCTACACGTGTTTTCAAACTTCGTCTTAAACAAAGTTGCAATACTTTCTTTCACTTTGTTTGGTTTGCAGATGAGTTACAATTTTTCTAAGTAAAAGAAAAGCAAGAATGGACTCCATGCCCAATGGATAAGCTATATATTGGTCTATGGTGTTTAGCAGGAAAACACTCCGCAGAGGTCGCCAAATTGCTACCTATTTTTAGCTACAACTTAAAACAATAGAGTTGAATTGCATTCATCAGAGAAGGTACAAAAAAATTTATGCTTAAGTATTCATTACATTCCACAACTTTGATTACTTATCAATTTCAAGTGTTATTATGCAAATGTTTGTAATAGAAGGAACTCATAAATTTGCATAAAAGAATGTTGTTTTTATTCATATTGAAAAAACTGAAGTTCCACACAAGCCACGGGAGTAGCCAATTTGATATTTATAATCAAATGATGAATACAAAAAATAAATGTATATCATAAAACTGGAAATAATGTAAACATAAGATAGAAGGTGATTCGTCATTTCCTGGAATGACAAATCATCGTTACACTTGAAGTCTTAAGTTGTTGTGCTTTTGAATTGATCCAGCTCCAGGCTCCAAAAGCATCTGCAAATATGATGAAGGGTAGTGTTAGAGAAATGAAAATCATATCCTACCTCATGCCTACATTACCAACAGAAATATAACACACACTCAATTAGGCGTTCATCAGATGATTTAAACGAATCAAATTGATATTATCGAAAGGAACATAACTCAATGGAAGCTTTCAACTTCATTTATTTTGCTAATATGTTTGTTTAGTGTGCAAGAACAGGTACAATTTGATCATTTCAACCAAAAGATAATGTTATGATTGGAGAAAAATGTGGCTCCCACGAGGGTTGAGCCCAACTCATAATAAAGGAAGGCAGCTATATGAAATGACAATGATTCCAAAATTCTAGACAGTGAGCTCAAAAGAGTAATCTTATTGAAGCAGTTACAAGGTCCTGTCAAGATAGTGCCAAGAATAGATCAAACTGTATGCATTGATAGTTGATACAATGTAAGGATTTGGAACAATATAAAACTATATATAACATAATAGTATTTGAGTCACAAATACAATTTTCATCATATTGCTACAAAAATAGAAATGTCAAGGAAATCCTACAGGATCATGCAGTGGCCATATTGCTGCTATAGGGCAATACATAAGTTTACAAATCTAAGAACATAAGATGATATTAATTGAAAAATAATGACAGTGGGTAGGCATACATGATGCCTCATAAATCAATCATAAATAACAGCTGAAACGGAAAAGGAGTAACATATTTAAATGCATAATCAACTATCAAGCATTTACTACAGCGGAATGTAATTGCAAGACAGAGGAAAACTATTATGTTTTGAAAAGAGCATTAAGATACAATACACTGGCGAGTGATTATATTCTAGTTTCCAGCATTCATGAGTTTTACATGCCTGTAATAAATGGTTAGAGTGCAGTTACATTGTATTGCTTAAGTCTTAATGTCAAAGGAAAGCAATTATAGTATTTGTATAAACTTGAAGAGACAGTGCAATTTCAGCTTTAACATCAAGGGGCAATCATGTTTTGAATGCAATCAAATCCTCAAGGGACAACCATTACAATGTCAAGAAAAACAACTTATGATAGTCGCAATGAGTAATTGCACTCAATAGTGAAGGGTTTTTTATGCAAGAAAGCAAATGACTGTGGATAGACAATGGACAAATCTGTTGTTTTAATAAAGCATTTACAGTTAAAGAACCATTTATAAAGTGACACAAGTATAACACTTTCTCATTATGAAATAGAATGCCCAATGGGGAAAATGAAAGGACAGTCAATGATGCTTTTTTTTAAAGGCATATACACAGAGCATGAAAATCACTATTTCATGGACGAGCAGCCTCAATCTATATGAAATCAACATTAAAAGATAGTAGTATTTCAATGAGAAATGCTTTCCTGACAGTAGCATTTGTTACCATAATACATAGTACTCATACTCAGCCTAAAGACACCATTATGTTTACATGATGAATTAAGGATGGTAACATACAAGTAGTGGAGTTCATGCATATCAGCATAAAGGACAACACTAACAACCATTTGAAAAGATTCATATTGTCAAGAATAATAGAAGTGACAACATGACATTGGTCTTAATCTCATAACATATGCATAAAGTCATGAAATCAAGGAAACAGTGAGAACATACTTTTTGACAAGGTATGAAGATCTTAAGAACATGAAGGCTTCATCAAAAAGTACAGTGATTATTGTTTACAATGAAAAAATAGGAGCAATGAAGTACGATAGTGATTCATTCATATAAAAGTCATTTTTTTTGTTACATAGTGTTCTGTAAGTATTCAAAGAGAATTGTGATCACAATGGTCATTAAACAGTCATAGCGGAGGCATGAGTTATCCATCAGGAAGAAAATATGCTACAACACTGCCATGATAGCAATGATATTACAGTCAATGTGTTGGAAGATATAAAATGATGTTTGACAGTCCCTATGACTGGTAAAATTGAGATGAAACATCATAAAATAAACAATGATGTTCCAGAGCAACACTATAGGTTTATTATGAGTCAGGAAGTCACACCATATGTCTTCAATAACTCAGAGGAAAGCATTGATGAACAATCAAATTGAATTTTAACTTGTAGCAGGTTGAGGACACATAATGACTTTAAGAGAAGCAGGTATAAGCATACATGGGCAATCATTCAATAACATAGGTAGCCTATACATGAATTGAAACTAAAAGTAACAATGCATCCAATGGCAACAAACATACACAGAGGTACAATATCATTGATGATAGTGAGCATTAGCTTCATCGATGCAAGAGGAAGTGGACAGTGGCATATGAGGGTTACAATAAATGGGAGAATTGCAAATTTCAAATAGTCAAGCATGCCAATTAGTGATGTGATTCTAGCAAATTCTTTGGAATTGGGAAATTCAAAGAGGAAATACAAGACAAGAAGCTCGTAGCCTGAGACATCATTTTCAGCTAAAATTCCAAATACCCATTTAGGGTTTCAACATGTAACTAAGTATAGATATATGCTTGCAGTTTATCAGCAGGGTCGAGCCCAGAGGAGTGAAAAATGCTTTAATATGGAGGAGTAACTGAACTTACCAGTAGGCCGAGCTCCATAACTAGTCTATCATGTCGGCTAGAGATATGCCCAAAATACAAAGACACAACTCATACATGGCAGCCAAGTCTCAACCATGACCATGTCTCAACATAGAAGCCAAACAAAAAATCAAAATACATGAGGAATGAGTCATGGCCGTGGCTGTATAAGCCAAAAAATGCTTCAAAATGGTAAGAAATAGCCGTTGTTGTGAAAAAGAATCAGATTTACCATGAGTTTTCTGTAGAAACCTTCGAAGAAATCAATCAGGAACATCCAGAGAAGGTGCAGGTCGAGCTCCAAATCCCAATAGCATGGCGGAAGCAGGTTGTTTCAAGAATGCAAAGTGAAAAATGAAGAGTAACTTAGGGTTCGATGGCTTTTGCCCAGAAGCCCTAATTTGAGTCAATTGCATTTTTGATTTGGTTTTTTTTATAAAATAATTTCGCTTTATTAATGCCATGGTCTTGACTTATCAAGTCAATTGACCTAATAATGTATGAGGGGCCGTGAGGTTTTAGTTTGATTTTCAAAGTTGTCTTTGATTTTCGAGATTGAGTTCATCTTCACTTATGCCTATTGCATGGAGTTGAAAAATAGAAAAATCAATTAAATATTAAAGGTAATGTAATTATTACTTTAATATTTAAATATGTAATAAAGGTGAAGTTAATAGCTATTAAATATTAAAATAATCATTAAATGATTATCTTTAATATTTAATTAAAAGATTGGCTTTTCAAAAAGATTCATGCAAGAGTATAAGTGAAAGTCAACCGAGGATCCAATCATGCAAGTGGAACTTCAATTTTTAGTTATGCAAATGATGGAGGTTTTCTTTCAGTTTCATGTTAGTTTTAGAGGACTTCTAGTTCTCATGGGTGGATTGACATAAACAAGGTGGCTTTGGCATGCTAGGACCCACTTTTTGTGGGATTTTCAGTGCAGTTTGAGTACTCTATAGTTCAGATATGAGTTGACCTTGAGTTTGGATCATCATACACTCATTTCTGCACGAGTTTGGGCTATTTTTATCAGAATTTTCTCTTCTGCTCAGATTTCACATTGGAGATGTTGTTTTCACTTCAGTTCTCATTCAGTTCACCTTTTAGCTGCTTTGTGCATGCCTTTTGTATATATTGGAAAAAGTTAATCTTTTTCCTCTAGTTCTTGATTTGTCTTGCATTTTGCAAGTTTTGCAAAGAAGGCTTCTTGTAACTCAGTTTATTTTTCAAGATTAATACATTCAACAGGTTATTATAGGTTAATCAATTTTTATCAATTTGCAAAGCTTTCCTTTTACCTTTCAGTGTACTAAGTATTTGCCTTCAAAATCTCAGGTGTCATGCTATGTGAATGATTTGATAAGGAATCTATCATGTTTTAATCTCAAGAACCTTTATTTTCCCGTCTCATTCATATGTGCTTGTATACAACTAAGTTTTGATTACACAGGTTATATGTTTTGCATTTGACTTATTTTACTATTTTAGTTGCGAAGACATTCTTTTCCTTCAAAGATGGTAATACAGTCAAGCCTTTATATAAATTATTTATGTGGTTAAATTGTTCAGATTTAGTTGTGCGAATAGGTTTATTGAAAAGTAATTGTGAAACAAGTTGTATGCAACATCGTTATCTAAGCGCATTGCCAAAACATAAATTAGTTTTTGCATTCATTTCAACACTTTCTTCCCTTTTCCCAACCAGTTTCATTAGTTAAAACATAAGAACAAATAGGAAGCCGACCTAGAATTTGGAGGTTCATTCTCATTATAGGTCACCCACAACCTGAGTTTGATCCAATGTTACACGGGATTGCAGAGCTTTCTAGCCCTGCATGAGGGAAAATCCCTGTGATAATAATAATGTAAGCACATTATACCTTAGATGGACAAAAAAGTGGTTTCGTCCACTTTTTAGTCCCCCATTTTTTGCACTTACCCTAAACAAGGGGAATCATTTATTAATTATTTTGTTGACTTTAATAAAGAATTTGAGACTATCCCTAGAAACAAACACTGGGATAGAATGGAAGAGTCAGGGATTTCAAAGATGTGAAAGGTTGTTATTCATAGGTTGTATGATCAAGTTTAGGTAAAAATTAGAATATGGAAAATATTATGAAAATATTGTTGGAGTGGCATTGGGGTCAAAAAAGGATGTATATTATCTCTACTTTGTTTTGGAAAAACATTAACAAGTTAGAGGAGTGGATAGAAAATTGTGATGTTAGAATTGTTCTCTGGGGAACCTTTGTAATAAAGTTGCTTCTATATACACATGAATTTATTCATACATCATAATATGGGCCTTAGATTCACTTATACTCCCACAAAATTTGAGATGCATACACGAAAAATATTGGACATAGGAGAAAATCTAACCTATGTGAATGCCAAGAAGTATAAAATAGTTCTACAATGAAGGAATTCCAATATAGAAAGGAAAATAAAATGGTTTGGGAGAAATAAATTTGTAGCTATATTACCGAAAATAACTAGAAAAATCCCAACAACATTTGGCATTGATAAAATATAAGAAAAATTAAGTAAACTAGTAGAATGGTAAGAAAACCAAGAAAATCAACTAGAGATAATGTTATAAGAAGTTGTGGAATCAATATAACTAGGGAGATTTCAACCTCAAATCAATTATGTTTGTGAAGAGGGAAGGGAGATAGTAGCACACATAGTCCAAGTTATAACTCCAAAGAAGAATGCTTTGATAACCACTCTATCAACCAAAATGAAAGTATGAAACATATTGAAAACACTATAGGGTTAGAGGTTGGAAATTGGGACAACCAAGATCCACATAACCCTATTTTAACTCCACTAATGTTGTCATCAAATATATATGTTAGTAAGCTAATATGATTTATGAGGGGACTTGATTCCATTAAGGAGTAGTTAAAGGATAACAAGATCCAAGAGATTAGAGAAGCCAACAAGAAGTTAACCCATCAAAATAAGTTACTTAAAGACCAAATAAATAAATTTTAAACCGTTATGGAAATAGATCAACAGGAGGTTTTTACCATCAAATATGAATTAAGTCAACAATAATGAAAACATGTCTAAAGTAGTAGATGAAAGAGACATATCTCACATTAAATAAATACAATTAGCAATAGTAAACATGGAAGTCAAAGAAGATAAATTAATGGAACAATTGAAAGAGGCTAAGTTGTGGGAACAAGTGGTAGCTACTCATAGAGAAAAAAGTTTAGTTTCAAATGTGGGAAGAAAGAGTCTGACATGATAGATCTATAAATATAATAATAAAATGAATGAAATACTGTGGGGAAGGTGAGCACACAAACAAGCTAATAAAATACTTTCTTATAGAAAAAATTGATGGGAAAGGCATGCCCATCAATCAAGGAGCGTAAGAAGAATGATACATGGAGGAAGAAATAGAAATATAATTGTGGATCCCCTATCTAAGAGCAGGTGCACATAATATATTAGTATAAATAAACAACCCAAATACTTAAACAAATGGTCTCACTCATGATAGAATAAACAATGAAAGATAAACAATCAAAATGCAAAGTAGATAAATAACACAAGAATTTATAACTCTATTGTGATGTGTGGATGTGCTCCAATTGATTAAATTTGGGTTCTCTTTTGCAATAATGTCACTATTTTGACAACATAATGGTGAAAATAGAGTGATTGATTTTATAAAATGCGTAGAATAAACTTAGCATATATATTGTGGATGATATGAAGGTGGCAAGCATTTATTAAATAGATTTCTCAAGAGAAAAATAAAATTGAATTGTTTGGATGGAGTTCATAGCCTCTTAACGAGTGCTAAGGGAGGGAAAAATATCCTTGGTCAATAGAGGAGAGTTGATTAAGAATAGAATATTGAATGAGAAGAGAGAAAGTGGAAGGTGAGTTGGAAGATGAAGCATGTTCACACATGGATGTGGGATGCTCTTCACACATGTGTGAGAAAGGTGTGGGATGAGATAGCATGCTCACTAATGTGTGAGAATTAAGTGGAAAAGAGATACATGGAAGAAGGAGAACAATTGAGATTTGTATTTGTGTAGATGGATTGGATAATTAGGTTTAAGAGATGAATTATTTTTTCCACTAGTGATGATATGGAATTAAAAATTAGAGGAATTATTAATAAGGGATTAAATGGCTTAATCAATTGGATAATCATGGATTAACTAAATGATTAAGTTGAAGGAATTTGTGAGGTAAGTTTAATTGATTAAACTTAGAGGAATGGAAGAATTAGTGTGTAGACAATTAATTAAATAATGGTTTATTTAAATAATTTATGAGAAATGAGTATGAAGCAATTAGAAGTGAATTTGGGGAGTCTATAATAACAATCATAAAAAAACATAGAGAATAATTTAGTAAACTATTGAGATTTACAAAAGGTTTCTTCAAGGGAAATAATTTTACATAGACAAATATTTTATTCTAGCATAGCTATAAGAAAGGAGGGAATGGGAGAAATTTTTAGTGGAAATAAATGTAGGAAATTAAGTGTGTTTACATAAGGGGAAAGCTCAATTCAATGAAAAATGACACAAACTAAATAAGAAGGTGGGCCCACTAGGAGCACCTTACAGTGGTAAGTTAGAATTATAGAGATTACCCTTGAAGAATAGGCCCTAGTGTAGGGCCCATAGTAGAGGTAAAAGACATCATTTTACTTGTATATACACATGAACATGATGGATACAAAGTTCTAAACTTTGACGGTTATGAGAAGGTATTAATTTGGATTAAGCTAATGGAAAGTGGCAAGTGGCATGGAGGAGTGATAAGAGAATCATGGGGAGGAATCACGAAAGTAGAAAAGGAAGACCCAAGTAGTCAATACATATGGATAAAAATAATAGACGGGGAATCCACATTTTTTCTAGTTGCATGTTAATTCACACCTTGTGGCTCAAAATTATATAAGAGTTCCTAGACAAAGGGGACCAATATATAATATTAAAAATGGCATCAATTTATAAGGCCATAGGTGAGTTCATTCTAATAGGAGATATCAATACAAGAACAACCAAAAATAAAGAACTTTACCTTATAAGTGACGGGTGAGGGGTAAAATCCTTTAGGTTAGAGAAAAAAAAAGGATTAAAAATGGGAGAGGGTCTTCCAAGACAAAAAAGGGGGTATCATGTAGTATCAATCAAAATTTTTGGGTTTATGTAACGTTTATGATTTTACCATATGTAACAAAATAAAAGCATAGTCAAGATCAAGGAATATTACATGTCAAATATACAATGGGAAAATATTATTGATCATTTTTTTCTCTCACAGTATTATACGAAAGCTAATGGAGGTAGAGGTGGAGAGTTTCCCTCCATAAGTGAATTTGATCATAATCCTATAAATGTAAATATTGGTATGAAAAAGATATCAACAACAAGATAGGCTCCAAAAAAATTAAAAGAAAGTTGTTCCTCAAGGAACAATCCTTAAGACACATGAGATCTAAGATTTTTTTAGGATAATGCTTGAATAACAACTATCGGAAATAAAAGACATTGAGATGTCCAATACAACGTAAGAATAATATACATGCATCAATAATTTTATATCAATAATTCACAATGCACTAATTCCATGCAAAAGATCTATACTAAGAGAGATAAAAAAAGTATTTTTCTAACAAACCCATGTTTTGATGAAGATTACAAGGTAGCAAAGAGAATTTTGAAAGTCTTGAGTAAGGAAAAAGAAAAGGAAAGAGTTTATAGAAAGCTAACAAGACCTAGAAAAGAGGAATACATGAAAACAAGAAGGAAACAATTAATTTCTCTTGGGAAGCATAATCCTAAAGTTTGGAGGGAATTGTACAATTGAAGAGATAATATCATAGAATACCAATGGCTAAAATAATAAAAACTAGTGTATGAGAGAGACCAAGATAAAGACATTGGTCCAATAATAAATTCTATTACTAACATCTTCTTGACAAAAGATATTAAGGAAGGAACTAAAAATATAACAGTGGGTAAATCCCATGACACAAATGGTTTATAGGAAGAATACCTAAAATGGGGCTCAAAATCCCTCATGCATATACACCAAAAGGATTTTTGATTGGGAAATTCAAAATGTCTTTCTAGCTAATTGGGCAACAAATTTCATCATTCCTTTTCTTAAAAGTAGAGATGCCAACATACCATATAACATTGCACTACAATGATTAACCCTTTTCTTAGAAAATTCTTTGGGAGTATGATAGTGTAGAATTAGCACTTCAACTAGAGAAGGAATGAAAGAGAGTGAAAGGGCAAAAAAAAATTAGGCCAAAACACTCTACAATTGATCATTGTATTTCTCTTAGACACTTGTAGAAGAAAGTGTAAGCTAAACAAGGTGAATAAGTATTTTTCTATCTTGTTGATTTCAAAAAGGCATTTGACATTGTTCCTAGAAGTAGACTTTTGGGTAGAATAGAAGGGTTGGGAATTTTAAAGATGTATGGTGATGTTATTAACAGAATGTTTGTTCAAGTTTAGGAAAAAAATTAAACAAGTCAAGGATTATTAGAATGTTTCAAGAGTGCCATTGGGGTCAAACAAGGATTTTCATTATCCCCTAATTTATTTTGGGCTATACATTGACAAGTTCAAGGATTGGATAAAAATGTTTGGTGGTAGAGGTGTTCACTTGGTAAGCTATATAATAAAGTTTCTTCTATATGCAAATGACCTTATATTGATGGCAAAAACAACATATAATTTGAGAGATCTATAATTATTTTATTAGGAGGTAGGGATGCAAGTGAATATTAAAAAAAATGTATTTGAAGGCAACCCTTTGCAAGTGGTAAATGAATATAAATACCTTGGCCTTGATTTTCACAACAAACTTAGCTAGGAGACTTATAAGTAAAAAATGATATGAAGGGGATGGAAAAATTTATATCAATTCCAAAATAGATGTAGAAAAGATAAATTATGGTATTTGAAAACTAAGAACACCCTTTTGGGATTTTTATAATGATAATAACATTATATGGGTGTGAATTTTGGGAGAGCAACATGTCAGTGTTGAAATGGAAGTAGATAGAGAAGTTACAAAAAACATCTAATCAAGAGTAGTTTCTAAATGAAAACTTTGTTTCCACATGAGATTGTTTTTGTTGAGGCTAGCACCTCTCCTTTGGACCTGTACTATCTTTGATTTGGATGTTAAGATACTTAAAGAGGATACTAAAAATGGAGTTGCACCATTGATCCAAATGAGATAAGAGAAAAAGTTAAACACAAGGAAGAAGTAGTGGTTAAAATAAAATGTCAAGTGGATGAGTAAATGGGATATCATGTTGCAAAAGTGTCCAAACACCAATGTGTAAAGCAAAACATATGCGAGAGAGAAATTCAAGGCAACCATGTGAATAAAGCAACTTGGGAGAAAAAGAGATACTATGTCAAACATTTCAATCCTATATATGGCCACAAGCAAAAAGACTATATAGGAGTGGAAATAAAACAGAAAGAGAAAATGCTAGCAACTTAGCTAAGGACTTGCTCACATTATCTTAGATGCAAGATTGGAAGGTGGATAACATCTAAGGAAGAGTGAGTTGATAGAATATGATGTTCTTTTACTTTAGGTTTAGTGGAAATAGGATGACACTACATATATTGTCTAGCTTGCAAAGTTATTCAAATCAACTATATTGATATTTTAAATATTAGCTCCTTGATTACCTTGTTTGAAGAAGAAAGACTAACAAAAACAATGGACTATTTGATGAAGATTCACAACAAAAGATTTAAGATAAAAAAAAAATAGATACCAACTAAACTTAATTCGAACTTCTTATTTGTTGAGGCAGGCTATATATATATATATGAAAACTTCCGTCTCATGGATTTTTCATTTCATTCAAACAAACAAATAATTTGGCATGACTTACTACGAACACTAATTAAAATGTCACCTAAGAAGACAAACAAATCATATTATAAACAATACATTAAAAAAACACACAAGCGACATGTCAATCTTTAATGGAAGTCTAGATGATAGCAATCCACTAACACAACAAATACTATTAAACCCATCAGATTGGATTGGCGTTACCTTCTGACGGCCAACGATTTAATATGGATTTCAGACACTGGATTTGGAGGAGGTAAAATGATATCATGGTGGTATCGTTTTAGTACGTAAGGTGACATCATGGTGGCATTTGTTTTAGTTATAAAATATTAGGGCAAGGAAGTCAGTGGAACGTGGGTTTACGAAGATGTTGATGTATTCATAGAATTATTGCTCCTCTAGCAGAAGGATAAGGTAACATCATGGTGGCATCATGGTGTATTCATTTAAAATCTTAGAATTGAACGTGATCTAGACGCTGATGATGTATTCATTCATAAAAAAAAGCATTATTGCTGATTCTTTCATTTATTAAAAAGCATTATTGCCATTATTGATGTTCCAGGATACCTAAGTAACTTCATGTTGGCATCTTTTAAAGTTTCGAAGTCTGAGTAAGGAAGTCCAATGGACGTGGGTTCAGATGCTGATGTATTCATATTCATACTTAAATCATTCAGAAGTTTAAGGTGGCATCATGGCATAATCTGTTTTAGATGTATACTTAAGCATTATTCCTGTTCTAGCAGCTCTCAAAACTATATAATTAGTATCTCAGATTTTCTCTGTATTGCTAGTAGTTTATAGTCATGGCAAGCTTCAGAGGGGGTTCGTTGCAGGAAGCAGAGAGATCTACTGGTTATAGGCAAAAGAAAGTAGGTGTTATAGGAGCAGGAGTGAGTGGCCTTCTTGCAACCAAATATTTACTGAGTATAGGTCTGAAACCCACTGTATTTGAAGCCAAAGAAGGATTAGGAGGAGTGTGGAGACAAACATTTGCATCAACAAAACTGCAGACCCCTCGTCCTGCCTACCAATTCACTGATTTTCCATGGCCAAGCCATGTTACTACCCTTTTACCCAATCACTCCCAGGTTATGGATTATTTTAACAGTTATGCAAACCATTTTGGCCTGCTGGATTGCATTCTGTTCAATACCAAAGTGATGGAGATTCGATATAGTGGCAATGAAAGCAGTGCATCTGCTGGACTGTGGGGTAAGAATGGAGGCCCTTATGATGATGGGGAAGTCTGGGAAGTTGGTGTGGAGAAAAGCGATAAAGAGTCCATTCAGGTAGTAACAATAAACTGCATGCTATTTTCATGTTTTTTTTCTTTTTGACTAGTATATATCAGATCATTTGTATTAATGAAATGGTTAGTCCTTTCCTATAAACGCAATTCAACTTAAAAGTGATTTGAAAGCTGCAACCATTATTGTATAGCATGTGGATAATCAACATTGTTATAGATCATAGTTTTTTATTTAAACTTGAGTGATTGATTTAAGCTTATCCTTAAATTCATAACCAGTAATTATTATTGATTAATGTTAGGATCTTATCAAATCTCTTATAACTTTTTTTATAGGGTTTATTTGCAACGAAATTGATGTATTTGTTCTCTATTTTTAGATATATACTGAAATAATTTTTGTGTGAGGTTTCTACAGTGGCATCACTTTGATTTCTTAGTTTTATGTGTTGGTAAATATGGGGGCCTACCGAAAATCCCATCCTATCCTCTAAATAAAGGACCAGAAGTATTTCAAGGAAAAGTTTTGCATACCATGGATTACTCTGCCTTCGATGAAAAAGAGGCTTATGAAACTATCAAAGGAAAAAGAATTGTAATCATTGGATATCAGAAATCAGCACTGGATTTTGCTATAGAATGTGCCGAGGCAAATCAAGGTATAATATGTACTCTAAATATTGTGTATATTATAAGAAAATTAGAAAATTGCACTTAGTGTTTTGTTGTGGGTTTACATTTACAAGAGAATTGATTTGTGTTTACAGAAGATAATGGCCCTCCTTGTACCTTGGTCTTTAGAAGAACCCATTGGCTGATTCCCGAGGATTATTTGTTTTGGGGAGTACACTTACAATATTTGTATGGCACACGTTTTACACAATTTTTACTTGGAAAACCATATCAGGGTTTTCTCTTGTTCTTAATATCATACCTATTTGCTCCATTGGTAATATCTTTGATTTATTATTGTTTTTTTGTTGTGGATTTATATAAGTAATTTCAAGTCAAATTTATCCTACCAATCATTTAGAAATATATTGGTGTTTTTATGTAGAGATGGGCAATGTCCAAATTTGTGGAGCTTTCGATGCTTTGGAAATTTCCCCTGAAAAAGTATGGACTTGTTCCAGATATGAGTTTTCTACAAGCAATAACTTCTTGTAACATTGGATCATTTCCTGAAAAATTGTTTCCCAAAGCAGAGGAAGGCTTCATACGTTTTCAAAAATCATCTAGTTGGAGTTTTTATAATAAGGGGATTGTGCTAGATGATGGAACAAAGGTGGAAGCTGATGTTGTGGTTTTAGGCACTGGTTATGATGGGGACAAGAAATTAAAGAGTCTCCTTCCAACAAAGTTTGGAGATGTTTTAGAGAAATCAGGTGGTGCACTCTCTTTATACAGGTATGGTGAAATTTATTATGAGATAGAAATATATTAAAAGGTTTGAAATTAGAAAAATGGGATTAGATGTGAGTTTATAGGTTCATATTTAAGTTATACATGTAATTATAATTTTTGACAATTAGAAAGTTGGCTTAGGGTGTTTTAATGTTGAGTGGAAAGATTTTCAATCAATTTGTGTTGTAATTTTTAAATATTAATATTTTAAATTATATTATATGGTTTATTATAAGATAATAGAGATAAAAAACTATTTTATTTTTTAATGAATATAATCCTAACTCTCTCAACATCTCTATATTCACTCTTTATTATCTTCATAACAGAGCGTAGATCAAGTGATTTAAAATATTGGCACTAAAAACTATAACAATTTTTTTAAATGTAAATTTTATAGTTTAGATATTATCCTACTATATACTCCTAAATTACTTAAGAGAAAAAATTACTAGGCTTAGTTGAGATTTTTAAATTATGAGATTTAATCATATAGCGTTATTCATATAATTTTTAAAACTTAGTTTTTTTATCAAGACCTAAATAATAATTCATGATATTATGTTAAATTGTAGGGGGCTTATCCACCCACACATTCCTCAAATGGCGATCCTTGGCTATTCAGAGAGTTTGTCAAATTTGCACTCTTCAGAAATACGTTCCCAATGGTTGGCTCATTTTTTATCTAACAAATTAGTGATGCCAAGTGTCAAGGAAATGGAGGAGAATGCAAAAGAGCTTGAAAAATATCTTGAGAGAATCACACCAGGATTTTTTTGGAAAACTTGTCATGCCACTTTTCAAATCACAGATAATGACAATCTTTGTAGAGACATGGGAAGAAACCCAAAGCGAAAAGGGAATTGGTTTGCTGAGGTTTTCTCTCCATATTCTAACATGGACTATGGATTGGAAAATTAAAGCCCTTTTATATGATGAGAATTATCCCCTTATAAAATCAACTTTTAAGGCACCTATAGTCCCATTGTAATTTGGACTAAGGTGGAAACTTATCAACTATGATGTTTCATTTTGATTATGTGTACATGTGTGTGTAAGCAATTAAGATATTGATTATTGATGAATTTAGTTTACTTTACTCATAAAATCAAACATGTATGAATGTGTTTAAGACTAACCTAGAAATATCTCTACTTGGTGAATTTTGTGTGAGGAACATGTGTCCATTCTACAAGTATAAGGGTGGAAGGTGACATAGAATCTATGGTTCTTGTTGGTAGGATAGATTTATGCTACTCTTGTTAGGTTAAAAACTAAAAAGGGTGGACTAATGGAGGGTAATGGTGAAACCCCATAAAATGTGAAAGGATGGAAGCATATAATGATCGCCTTGAGTAGGATACGACAAAGAAAAGTCGATGATCCTTTGTCTCATCTAATGACCCTTTTCCTTAATTTTGTTTGCATTTCCAAAGACATTAATATCCTTCAAATAATCTTTCTAATTGATATTTTGATAAAAATACTAAGTCTAAATGTATGTTGTTTAATGGAATGGTTATATATTAAAGTAGTTATTTTAAAAATAATATAGCATTTCTCATCTTAATTATGAAAATTGGCATTGCTCAAGAGTACAAGAAATGCAACAAAAGATTTCAATGGATTTTACTACTGTTTACAATATTTGAGGTCTACAACTTGCAACAATGGCTATAGGATGCTTGTAGCCATGATAAATTAATTACCACCATGATAGTACAACTTACCCATAACCACAAAACATCTTCCATGCAGTTGTGATAATAGGTCTTCCATGTAGCCATGATAGTAGTTTTTGTTGGAGTAATTAGGACATCACTTGATAATTAGGTCCCTTATTACTTTAATTACTTAAGGTAAATTTAGGAGTGTTTTTTTATTATTAGATTGGGAAAAATATAGATCAAGTTGTCTCATTGCATAAAAATAAGACACTTGTCACAATCTAATCAAACTCTTATCTAGGGTTTTCTTTTTCCTTTTATAAATATTGATCATTCATTGTATTCACATCCAAGTATTCATTATTCAATATAGAAGGCACATCAGATGTTTTTTTGGATCAATTATTTCTCTCTTGGTTGCATAGAAAATTATTTGCTTTGATATCTCATTTGTTATAGGAGATTTGGTTGTAGATGATTTCTAAGAGATGTGGGGTTAAATTATCAACTCCATCATGGTATCAAAGCACCATATCTATGACTTCCTATCCAAATTCTAAGAGATCCAAGAAATTTTATCCAACATCTTTGTCTTGGTGTTTTAAAAAAAAATTATGGTTTTTGTTCACAATCATAGAAAACTATCAAGATATCTATTAGATTTTTCATATAGTAAGAAAATCTTGGAAAAATTCTATCAAAATAGCACAATATGGTCATTTTTCCTACAAGTGAATTTTATTGTTTTTGCTGATTCACATGTGTTTTTTGGAATTAATTTTTTTTTCTAGGTTTTGTTGGCATCATCAAAATATTTTGTGGGTATTTGTTATTTTTTGCATGCAATGAGTTTAAATTTTTCATAAATCAAATTAGAAGGGTCATGTTTGCTAAGTATTGCCTAGCTAAATTTACCCCATTTTTCAAACAATCATTACTTAGGCATACAGTGTTGAAATCAGGAAAAAAAGATATTTGCGGAAAGCTAGTTTCGAGCACTTTCCAATGGTATAGGTCTCATCATAAAAAATTTCTTTTGGTTTATTTTATTCTTGGGTAAGTGAACCAAGTTGTGACACAAAAATGACTCTTAAGATGCCACTTTTTTTTTGAAATCAACAAAGTCTGATGTTCATGAGAAAATGAAGATAGTTACGTTCGAAATTTAAAGATGAAACAAGAACAAGAATTGAAGTTCTCTGAGTCTACTTTCAAAGCTACTAATTTTTTTTGAAAATAATTAAGATTAAGGGTTTCAAAAAGGGGGGGCATAAAAAGTGGTCTTGTTTTTATCAAAAAAAATCATAGCATCTATTGTGGCCTCCCTTTTTCGTTAATTTTTTTTTGAATTTCAAAGATCTAAATGGTAAGAAATTAGCTAACACATGTAGTTTATCCTATTTCTTTTGGCTATTTTTTAATGAATATATAATATTTTACGATTTTTTGAAGTCGACACATCCTAAAAAGCTAAAATTTGAGCATGCTCCCCACTAAGTTTTTTGAAAACTAATCAAAAATAAACTTTTTTCATTACGTGTAGAACAGAGTCTAGTTTATAAAAATGTAATTTGTTTCAAAATTTGATGAGTGAGTAAAAATCTATAATAAAACTAGCATATGTTTTTTTTTTACCAAAAATGGAGGCACTAACAAGAGAAGTTATGGTTGAAAACCTTAACATAATCAAAATGTTTAAAAAATTATATAGTTACATAAGTAAGAGAGAGCCTAACTTTATCATAGTTTTTTATAAACTTACATTGAAAGACATACAAACCTAATGGTTAGCACGACCAAAAATAAGTGAAATTTTGTTACCATTTCAGAAAATCACATCCTTGGCATGAAATGGTCATCCAACCCTTTAGGTTGGATGCCCAAGGAAAAATCCAAACCTTAGGCTTGGTATTTCCCAATGCAACTAATTTGGAACTCACCAAATGCAATGCAACATTTGGCGAGTGTCAAATTTGGCACTCTCCAAATTTGGCACTTGCCAAATGTATTGTATTAATAAAAACCCCAACTTTGCTGCTTTCTATTTGCCTCTCACTACCCCACTTTGATAAGGCTTAAAGTATACGATTTATGATCGATGATGGATAATCGAGGTTTTACCTTTCAATCCCTCTTTTTCTCCTTCCCTCTTAACCAATACTTACCCTATTCTCTCTCAACCCTCTCTAGGTCTCTCCTACCCTCTATACCTTGCCTTCCCTCAATAACCCCATCTCCATCCTATCATCCCTACCTCTCTCTTCTTCTATCTCCCTTTGTTATTGTTTCTCACCCATTTCTCTCTTTTCTCTCAATCACTACATCTCCCTCCCAACCTCTCTCTCTCCCCATATCCAAGTCTCTCCCTCCTTGTCTCATAACCCACCTCTCTCCCCCCTCTATCTCTCACCTCTTTCTTCTCTCTCTCTCCCCATCTCCAAATCTCTCTAGCCTTGTCTCATTACCCACCTCTCTCCCCCCTCTATCTCTCATCTTGTTCTTCTTTCTCTCATCTTCCCTCTCCCTCCCCTTTCTAGGTCATCATCTCTTTATATCCTCCTCCCTATGTCTCTTACTTCCTCCATGTGTACCTCTCCCTCCATTGCTTGTTACTCATCTACCGATACTTCCCTTTCACTCTCCCTCTCTTCTCTCTCTCTCCCCTCTCTACATATCTCCCAATCTCTCTCCCTCTCTATGTTACCTTCTGTCCTTACCCTCATCTATATCCTTTCCTCCCTACCTCTTTCTTCTTCTCTCTCCCTCTATTATTGTTTCTTTCCCATCTATCTCATTTCTCTCGATCACTACCTCTCTCTCCCCCCTCTCTCCCCCCCTATCTCCATGAATCTTCCTCCTTCCCTCTTTACCTCTCTACCTCTCCCTTCTTGTCTCATTACCCACCCCTCTCCCATCCTCACTACCTTGCCTTCCCTCATTAGGGTTTAAGGGTTGATGGTTGAGGGATTAGGGTTGAGGGTTTAATGTATAAGGTAGAGGGATGAGGGTTGAGGGTTTAAGGGTTGAGGGTTGAGGGATTAGGGTTTAATGGTTGAGGGATTATGTTTTAAGGCTTGAGGGTTTAAGAGTTGAGAGTTTAGGGATTGGGGTTTAAGGTATAGGGTTGAGGGCTGAAGGTTGAGGTTTTAAGGGTTTAGGGTTGAGGGTTTAATGTATAGGGTTGAGGGTTGAGGTTTGAGGGTTTAAGGGTTGAGGGTTTAAGGGTTGTGGGTTTAGGGGTTGAGGGTCACAGGTTGAGAGTTTAAGGTTTTAGGGTTTAATGGTTGAGGATTGAGTGTTGAGGGTTTAAGGATTGATGGTTGAGGGATTAGGGTTTAAGGATTGAGGGTTTAGGGTTTAAGGGTTGAGACTTGAGTGTTGAGGGTTTAAGGGTTGAGGGTTGAGGTATGAGGGTTAAATTGTTGACTATTGAGGGATTAGGGTTTAAGGGTTGAAGATTTAATGGTTGAGGGTTGAGGGTTGAGTATTAAGGGTATAGGGTTTTAGGGTTTAGGGTTTGAGGGTTGAGGACAGGGTTGGGAGGGTTGAGGAATTAAGGGTATAGGGTTTAAGGGTTGAGGGTTGAGGGTTGAGGGATAAGAGATTAAGGTTTGAGGGTTGAGGGATTAGGGTTTAAGGGTTGAGGGTTTAATGTTTGAGGGTTGAGGGATTAGGGGATAAGGAATAGGGTTTAGGGATTATGGTTTAAGGGTTGAGGCTTGGGGATTGAGGGTTTGAAGGTTGAGGTTTAAGTGTTTAAGGTTTGAGGGTTGAGGGTAAAGGGATGAAGGGTTGAGGGTTGAGGGATGAGGGTTTAAGGGTTGAGGATTGAGGGATTAGGGTTTAAGGGTTGAGGGTTTAAGGGATGATGATTGAAGGATGAGGGTTTAATGGTTGAGGATTATGGGATTGGGGTTTAAGGGTTGAGGGTTGAAGTTTGAAGGTTATAGGATTGAGGGATTAGGGTTTAAGGGTTGACGGTTGAGGGTTAAAGGGTCAAGGGTTGAAGTTTGAGGGTTGAAGGTTGAGAGTTATAGGATTGAGGGATTAGAGTTTAAGGATTTAGGGATTAAGGGTTTAAGGGTTGATGGTTGAGGGATTAGGGTTTAAGGATTGAGGGTTAAAGGATTAGGGTTTAAGGGTTGAGGATTGGGGGATTAGGGTTTACCTATGGTTGAGGCTTGAAGTTTGAGGGTTATAGGATTAAGGGATTACAGTTTAAGGGTTGAGAGTTGAGGTTAAATGGTTGATGGTTAAAGGGTTGAGGGTTGAAGTTTGAGGGTTGAAGGATGAGGGTTATAAGATTGAGGGATTAGGGTTTAAGGTTTTAGGGAGTAAGGGTTTAAGGGTTGAGGGTTGAGGGATTAGGGTTGAGGGTTGAGGTTTTAAGGGTTGAGGGTTGAGGGTTGAGGAATTAAGGGTATATTGTTTAAGGATTGAGTGTTTATGGTTTAAGGGTTGAAGGATGAGGGATGAGGGTTATAGGATTGATGGATTAGGATTTAAGGGTTTAGGGTTGAGGTTAAATAGTTGAGGGTTAAAGGGTTTAGGGTTGAAGTTTGAGGGTTGAAGGTTGAAGGTTGAAGGTTGAGGGTTGTAGGATTGAGGGATTAGGGTTTAGGGATTAAGGGTTTAAGGGTTGAGGGTTGAGGGATTAGGGTTTAAGGGTTGAGGATTGAAGGATGAGGGTTTAAGGGTTAAGGATTGAGGGATTAGGGTTGAGGGTTGAGGGTTGAAGTTTGAGGGTTATAGGGTTGAGGGATTAAAGTTTAATGGTTGAGGGTTAAAGGGTTGAGGGTCGAAGTTTGTGGGTTGAAGGTTGAGGGTTATAGGATTGAGGCATAAAGGTTTAAGGGCATGGGGATTAAGGGTTTAAGGGTTGAGGGTTGAGGGATTAGGGTTTAAGGGTTGAGGGTTGAAGGATGAGGGTTTAAGGGTTGAGGATTGAGGGATTAGGGTTTAAGGTTGAGGGTTGTAGTTTTAGGGTTATAGGATTAAGGGATTAGGGTTTAAGGGTTGAGGGTTGAGGTTAAAGGGTTGATGGTTGACAATTGAGGGTTGAAGGTTGACTATTATAGGATTGAGAGATTAGGGTTTAAGGATTTAGGGATTAATGGTTGAGGGTTGAGGGTTGATGGATTAGGTTCTAAGGTATAGAGTTGAGGGATTATGGTTGGGGCCTTAGGGTTGAGGGTCTAAGAGTTTAGAGGTAGAGGTTTGAGGGTTGAGGACCGTATATGTATAAGGATTAGGTTTAAGAGTTGAGGATTAAGGGATTAGGGTTGGGGGTTGACGATTGAGGTTTTAAGGGTTGAGGAATTAAGGGTATATGGTTTAAGGGTTGAGGGTTGATGGTTTAAGTTTGAGGGTTGAGGGATGAGGGATGAGGGTTATAGGATTAATGGTTTAGGGTTTAAGGGTTTAGGGTTGAGGTTAAAAGGTTGAGGGTTAAAGGGTTGAGGTTTGAAGTTTGAGGGTTGAAGGTTGAGGGTTATAGTATTGAGGGATTAGGGTTTAAGGGTTTATAGATTAAGGGTTTAAGGGTTGAGGGTTGAGGTTAAGGGATGAGTGTTAAAGGGTTGAGGGTTGAAGTTTGAGGGTTGAAGGTTGAGGGTTATAGGATTGAGGGATTAGGGTTTAAGGGTTTAGGGATTAAGGGTTTAAGGGTTGAGGGATTAGGGTTTAAGGGTTGGGGGTTGAAGGATGATAGTTTAAGGGTTGAGGATTGATGTATTAGGTTTTGAGGGTTGAAGTTTGAGGGTTATAGGATTGAGGGATTAGGGTTGAGGGTTAAAGGGTTGAGGGTTGAAGTTTGAGGGTTGAACATTGAGGGTTATAGTATTGAGGGATTAGGGTTTAAGAGTTGAGGGTTGAAGGATGAGGGTTTAAGGGTTGAGGATTGAGGGATTAGGGTTTAGAGTTGAGGGTTGAAGTTTGAGGGTTATAAGATTAATGGATTAGGGTTTAAGGGTTGAGGGTTGAGGTTAAAGGGTTGAGTGTTAAAGGTTTGAGGGTTGAAGTTTGAGGGTTATAGAGTTGATGGATTAGGGTTGAGGCTTGATGCTTGAGGGTTTAAGGGTTTAAGAGTTTATGGGTAGAGAGTTGTGGGTTAGGGTTGAGGGTATAGGTATAAGGATTAAGGTTTAAGGTTTTAGGGTTGAGGGATTAGGGTTGAGGGTTGAGGGTTGAAGGATGAGGGTTATAGTATTGAGGGATTGGGGTTTAAGGGTTGAGGGTTGAGGTTAAAGGGTTGAGTGTTAAAGGTTTTAGGGTTGAAGTTTGAGGGTTATAGAGTTGATGGATTAGGGTTGAGGCTTGATGCTTGAGGGTTTAAGGGTTTAAGAGTTTATGGGTAGAGAGTTGCGGGTTAGGGTTGAGGGTATAGGTATAAGGATTAAGGTTTAAGGTTTTAGGGTTGAGGGATTAGGGTTGAGGGTTGAGGGTTGAAGGATGAGGGCTATAGTATTGAGGGATTGGGGTTTAAGGGTTGAGGTTTGAGGTTAAAGGGTTGAGGGTTGAAGTTTGAGGGTTGAAGGTTGAGGATTATAGGATTGATGGATTATGGTTTAAGGGTTTAGGGATTAAAGGTTTAAGGGTTGAGGGTTAATGCATTAGGGTTTAAGGGTTGAGGGTTTAAGGATGAGGGTTTAAGGGTTGAGGATTTAGGAATTATGGTTTAGGGTTGAGGTTTATAGTATTGAGGGATTAGGGTTTAAGGGTTGAGGGTTGAGGTTTGAGGGATTAGTGTCTAAGGTATAGGGTTTAAGGGTTTAGGGTTGAGGGTTGAAGGACTAGTGTCTAAGGTATAGGGTTTAATCCTTCTCTACTTATTCATCCCTGAACCATCTCTACGTCTCTCACTCCTTATCTCATTACTACTGCTCTAGGTCTCTCCCACTCTTCTCCCTCATCCTTTTCATTACTAGTAAAGCTCATTAAACCTCTCCCTCCTTCCCTTGGTATTCTACTAGGTCTCTCCCACTCTTCTCTCTCCCTTGGTGAAACTTGAAAACATCACATTTGGTGCTCAACAAATAGGAAACCTATTATGCAACACATTTGGCACTCACCAAATTGCTTTTTGCCAAAATAGTTAAAAAAGGAGTTGACCTATGATACAATCCCACAATTCACTTCCTTTATCTAGTTTTGTGTATTCCCCGACAAGAAAATACATTTTTATGCAATTGACTTCTTGTGGTACCATATTATGCTTGCTCCATCACCTTTTGAGCACCAATTTTCTTGCTATACAATGTAAAAGAATATAATTTGAAGTTTCTACAACATATTTGATTATCTCAGGTAATATATTTATTTTTGCAGAATTGAAATGATTATATTGATTTTTTTTAATTTTTGACAATATAGACCATTCCTTTCATAATTTTATTAATCATAATAGTTTTACATAGAATTCAACATTGAATAAGATAGAAGGGGCATAAAAAGTTCAATTTTTAGGAGTTTGAAGAAAAAAATGAAAAATCAAGAAATAATTTGGATGAATTCATGTAAATTTATATAGAGGATTTCAACTTAACAAAAAAATGCTTATGTATTCCATTTTCATTGCTTATAATGGTCCATTTTCATCATGGCTAGTGGAATTCACTTTTTTTTCATTCGATTTGTTAGCAAATGACCTAAAAAAAAACAAATTGATTCACTATATATGGGCTAGAATGTAGGTGGATTTGGAAATCTCAAAATGATTTTCCTTTGCTTGTCACATAGATCAATTGCTTTTCATTTTCCTTTTTTGTTAAATTACAATTGCCTACTATGTATATTATGTAGTAAATTATCATTAAGATTGAATGGAGCTCACATAACTAGTTTATTGGGGTTCAGGTTGACCATATAAAGCTATTTACCATTAGCAAACAACCAATGATATGAAACACATCACAAATTCATCAATATTCATCAAGGTACCAGAATGCTAATAAAAAGATAGAGTTTGGTTAGTACATTAATATTTAGAAAATTAACTTTAATATCTTGACCCTTATAAATATTTTCAGCTATACATCTATAGAAATCCTCTCCTTTGTTGGAAAGGCATGAGTGGTCCAAGAACAATCCTCAAATCTTAAATAATGCATCATTCTTTTAACTAGCTTATCATCTCTAAGCTCTTCTTCTATAGTAGAATCCCCATCAGTGCCTCATAGGTATATAATCAGGATATTTTCCACTTTTATGCATGGATAGACCCCTTGTAGTATTATGACAATAGCAATAAATTCCTCAAATCAGGTAGATGAGAAACATTTTCCTTGTCTAGATTTAGGACTTCCTCTCCTTACTGAAAATTTCTATCTTTATCAGTGTAGGTATAATAGCAAATAAGAAATGGCAACGCTTTATTTCAACAATTAGGACATTCAAATCAACATCATGTTTTATAACCTTCATTTTAGGGCCTCTCTTCTCCTATCATAAAGTAAAAAAGATATAGACATATTAGTCTTCTTGAAACAATCTATTTTATATTAAAAATGAGAGTATAATCAAAGTTTCTTATACATTTGCAACAAAACACATATTTCTAGTACATGACCATGCCAACCAAAATATAGTATAATCATTCTACACAACCTTATGAATAAATCATCTAGTGTAATACCCAATGTGGTTTCTTCCAACAACCTCACCAAATTGGATGCTTTCCTTTTGAGGAACATGACTAGTAACTTGATGTTTAATAACTAGCTTTGATAGTCCTAGATGATAGTCCTTGATGATAACTTGCTTTGATCCATGACAGGGTTTAGAAGTAAGGGATAGTCCTAGATGATAGCAACATTAGGAACTTCCTTGAATCCACCTTCACATTGCTATGGCAGTATTTGTATTGTATATGAGGGGTTTCATACTAAGACAAATTTAAGGATTTATGATAGATCATGTGATATGGTGATGACAATATAAAGGGCTTGATGGCTTACTATTTTCATGATTCTCTATCCACCTTGCTAAGATTACCATAGTGATGTGAAAGACAATAGAATGAATTCATTTCTTTACTGTTATGACAATGTTCCATGTACTTAGGTTAGTTTTGATGTAGTGGATATCATTTATGATTTCCCTTGTTGCATTTAGAAAAATCCCTTGATGTGACATAGTCCTCTCACTTGTTATTCATGATAGTCTTATATGCCATAGTCTTATGAATGATGAATGATAACCACTATGCTGGCTAGGATAGTGATAATACCCCAATACTTTTAGAAATGATTCCTTTGGTAGTGTGATTGAATTTAACAATGACACACTTGCCTCCAATGGCTTATGGAAGTCTCATGTCTTATGATAGTTGTAATGAACCTTGTATTTTAGGACATTCATCTAATTGTTGCTATCACCATTTCCTAGCTTCCTTTATGACTATATTTGGTCCATGATAGCATTTATTAGCTTCATTTATGACTATATTTGATCCATGATAGCATTTTTAACATAATTAAATTATAAAGGACTTACTTGTTGGAAGATTATTTTTGTTTCCCTTCGTGAAAGAGTATTATCTTGGTGTAAATTTTGAAGTTTTTAGACGAAATTGATTATATGAGGCCATATTTGTCACTTTTTTGTATTATTGAGCATTAATTACTTTTTTTCTTTTTGTGTTTGTGAACATGTAGCATTGAGCATCATGTCGAGGAAATGTGTAAACTTTTGTTCTTTTTGTGTTTTTGAACATGTAGCATTGAACATCATGCCGAGGAAATGTGCAAAGCCTCTAACACTAGATAAACGTGAAGCCAAAAATGCAAGGACAAGAGAAACAATGAGAAAATTCTTGAACAAAAGAAATTTAACCCCATAGAAGAAGAAACTCCCATGCAATCTAAGAGAGATGTTGAATTGGCATCACATAGACAACACATGCAAATTTTCCATGCAATTATGAATCCCAAAGCTGGAGGCACATCATCAACCATAAGTGAAGTTCAAGGCACACCATCTGCAATATGCAATGTCCAAAGTACATTAGCAATCACATCTCCAGTTGAAGACATGCCATCTACAACATGTGGTGTTGAAAGTACATCAACAAACACAACTCTATTTGAAGACACTCCACATACTACATCTGAAGTTGAAGGTACGACATCATTTACATGTCAATTTCAAGGTACATCATCCTTTATATCTCCAATTGAAGGTACACCATCTATCCCTGATGTTGTTGACATTCCTAATGTTGATGCAACTTTACCTTTGAGAAATCCTCATAGAGTTTTGCATAGAAAACCTAATTATTTGATTGATATTGATGCTAATGTTTTGAAACTGATGGTTGATAATATTTCAAAATATAAATGTCAAAGATATGCAAAGAGGATATGGAGATTATTTTTTGAGAAGCTAAGTGAGGCTGGAAGATGCCAACTATTTGTTGAAATGATGATGCAACTCAATTTTATGCCCACCATGAAAATTCTTGGGCTAAGAACATTAGATGACCTCGAGTGAGAAATCTATTATAAAGAATCTAATGAGTGCATATGAGAGAGTGGGTTCTACCTCATCCACAAAAGGTTAGGAGTTGGTGATATAAGGGGTTTTAAAACTTAGATAACCTCTGACAACAAAGAAGTCAGGTGGTTGGGAGGTTAGGAAACTTTAGAACCTCTTGACTTAGGTTAGGAAAAGTATGAACCCGACGACTTTGATAAGACAATGTTATATGGATTTAGTTCAAAATTTTAATTTTCTTCAGTCCATGGCATACAAATTGTTATGGTTATTATTTCCAATTTTGGCTTATATGTAATTATATACTTATAATATTAATATAAATACAAGCTTCTAGCCTTTTGCTTAAAAAAAAAACATTGGTAAGCAGTCAAACCAAGAATAAGATGATCCTTTTAAAGATGAGTAAAACTATGAAAATAAGTAGATCATCTCTAATGAGAGACAAAAGAAGGTGTGAAAGAGTGGAGGATCCAAATAACAATGAGTTATGGGAATTTTTGGGTAGACTACCATAAAAAATATAAAGAAATTGTTCAAACCTTGAGATCTCTAATACAATTTTTTTGGAAGAATAACACAAGGGTCTCTCCCAATCAAAGAGATTTTGTAAGAAGGAGAATTGGTAGTCAAATTCGTGAGCCACATCCAAAGCATTTTTCAGATACCAGTCAAACCCAATTTTTCGCTAAATTTATAGAGATGTATCCTCAAGTTAAAATTTGTCAAAGGTTTTCTGAAATGCTAAATCCTTTTTATGTCAAAATAAACCACACACACACTACTTGTTGTTGTAGAGTACATATTGAGTTTTCTAACCATTATGATGTTTATCAACATATATATTTAGATATGCATACTAACAATGTTTTGTGGGAATGTAATATAAGGCCTCCACCTAGATCTTCAAGGGATTTCTTATCTACCATTTTATGTGAAAGAGTGGATGGTCAAATTTTTTATAGGAAATAATGTTTGGATGGCACATGTGTTCATTGTGGTGGCATGCAACATTTTCCAATTCTCCAACTCATGGATAGTACACATGCAATTGGAAATGAAATTATGGAATTTGGAAAATACAAGACAATGGCCTATAGATTAAAAGATGGGAAAGAAGCAAAAAATTGTGAATTGGTCAGTGATAAGATTCTAGTGTATCAGTTTATGGGATTTTTTTTGTGATCATGTGGTTTATGAGTATACAAGGCATACACATCGAGCTCGATGGTTGGACTTACAGTTCAAGTTATGTAAGGACACATTTCCACTTCACAACATCATTTCAGTTGTCAACTTCATAAAAAACTACACACTATAGCCACAAAACAAGGTGCAATCACAATACTACAACTCCACACAGGTTGTTATATTTGTGCATATAGCATTCATTCATGCAAATGATAGTACAAAGGATAACATGAAGGTATTGAGGGAGTATCACTTTTACATCAGTGATGATCACACACATTCTACAAAGTTTGTGCAAGGCTGCTTTTAGATGTTCTACACTGATTTTGCTAGTAGGGGGATATCATTTAGTCAACATATCATGTATGGTTAGATAACTATACATCACAATTCAAGAACTCCAGAATGTTTTACTGGTTGAGAAGGATGAATTGGATCAGTGGTGTTCAACATATGTATAATTTCTCAGAGGTTGGGCATGGAAAGGAGGAGCATGATGGTGCAAGAGCATGTATCAAAAAAGCCTTAGCATGAGAAGAGTTAAAGTACTAAGACAATCCAAAGTTGATAGATGCAAAATTAATTGTCCAGTGGTGCAATCATGCTATGGGTCTAGGTAATGAAGGTAATTCTTTAGTTCATAGATTTTTTTGGTTGGTAGATGATACTAACATTTTAAAATATGAGGATTGTTCTACATTGACAGGATCAAGTGAGCTACACTCTTTTAGAAGCTCCAATGTAGGTACATGGACTATCCATACACGAAAGATGACATGCTTTTTTTTTCCATGTACACTTCAAGCATGGAATGATTGTGACTCAAAAGAGTGGGTTGATGATTGGATATTAAGAAGTCTAACCCCACTTGACATGTATCAGCACTCGACATACACTTCCTCTCTTTAATGACTTCATTTGCTATCATACACTTCCTCTCTTATATGTGTGTGCATGAAGTTGTTTCCCTTTATGTATTAAAGGAATTTCCTTTTCTCCACATAGGTCTGAAAACGTATCCCATGACTAATATACCTTGCTTGGTGACTTTGATAATGTTCATAGTTTCATGCAATGTTCTCTTTTTTCCTTCACTTCAGATTCCTGTTTGTTCCGATTCGTAGTCTTCATTTTTCCTTCTTCACCGCCAACCTTTGTTTAGCTTCGATTTTGAAGTCGGGTCTCCGCTAGTTCTTCGGATTTTGCCGGAAACCTTTGGTCAGCGCGTCCTCTGCCATTTCGCAGCGAATCGTTCATTGCCGTTCAATCTTCTGATTCCAGCCTCGTCCGGTTCGATGTCCTTCCTGTTCTTTGTTCCACGAATGCTCGAAACACCAGCAAAACGTTGTCAGTAAAACCGGCGAAGCAAATCAAGTCCATCTACCGAAATCCGCCAGTTCAGTCATCGAGGTACCCATTCGCTTAGTTTATCGCCGGTTCTCGGCGACAACATTGAAACGGTTCGATGTCGAAACGTAGTCCTATCGAAGATGACCGGTCGAGTCGGAGTCCGCGGAAACTTTATAACGTTTGAAGAACGCATCGTTAGCAATCATTCAACCGGTTCGCGTCCTGAGCTGCCGACGATCTTCCGTTCTTTTGTTGCCGGTAATGCCAATATTTGAAGTCCTTTCGTCCAGCACGCTGAACGGCCGTCCGCGATAAGCCGATGCAATTGTCGGCACCAGATAAGCAACAAGAATTTCGCCAACCCATCCAAACCGTCACCAGCGTCCTCATATGATATCTCTGATACCGCAAACCGTTCAACATAAACGCTACCAAACGTTTCCGTCCATGCGCCCATCGTATCCTCGCCAGTGTCCGCGCCAATCATGTATGAATCAATTGCACTCAACTATAATGTATAAAAAAGAACACAAATCATGACATACAAATCTAATGCAACCTTTCAACAAAACCTAACAGACAACAAAATGATATATATCATCAATTCCTTCATGCAAATTTCATATAGTCATGTAGAAGCATCAATGTCACTCAACTATAATGCATGAACAAGCAACTTTAAAAAAACTACCATACAAAATCATTTGTAACCATCAACTAACATACAAATTAGTGGCATATATGTTATTAGAACTTTCACTCAAAATGACATAATCAACATGCATGAATAAACACACTAAGCACACCATATAATAAACACTAGTTATGATGTATGCTTAACAAAAAATCCAATGTAGGATGTTGTCATTTATTCCATTTGACCTAACTCATATGTCGTACTCCATTCGAACAATCAAAGATAAGAGTCAATTTCATTCAATTATGATGCATAAACAAATATATTAGACATGGCATAAAAGTTTGATGTATAATGGAAATATAATCTACACCATTTAACCCTAATACATGAGTGCACTTGAAACTCAATGGCATACATTCCATTAGACCAAACTAACATGCAAGGTGGTGTAAATTTTGTTCTATTCATTGTACGACCAAATTGAAAATTTAAACATGTCCATATGGGTAGGTTTATGCTAGGAAAGGTCTTGTTTCACATCCAAACATGTCAGAGTGGTCCGAGCTAAAATGCACCAGCGATATCTCTCAAGAGACCAAAGTGCAAAAAGGAAACAAAAATTGACGAGATGTTACTCAAAAAATGTGGCACTTAGAAACATTTCATCTAAAGGTATGAGATCATGTAGGACCCCTCTAAAACAACCTCTCTTATTTTTTGATATCTCCGAGTCGTTTGCTCGTGGTGTTGAGATTTCAGTTGATGGAAAAAGCGTCAAATGCATCTAGTGTAAAGTTGCAAGGTGGTGTAAATTTTGTTATATTCATTGTGCAACTAAACTGACAGTTCCAACACATTCAAATGGGTAGGATTACATTAAGAATGTTCCTATTTTTCACCCAAACATGCCAAAGTGGTCCGAGCTACAATGCACCGACAATATCTCTTAAGAGACCAAAGTGCAAAAAAGTGGTAAAATTTGATAACTTGTTACTCAAAAACCATGGCACTTAAAAATATTTTTTCTAAAGGTACGGGATCACATAGGGCCCCTCTACAATAGCCTCTCTCAATTTTTGATATCTCCAATCCATTTGCCCATGGTGTCAAGATTTTAGTTGATGTAAAAAGCATCAAATGCATGTAGTGTAAAGTTGCAAGGCAATGTAACTTTTGTTCTATTCGATAGTTCCAACACGTTCAAATGGGTAGGTTTATGCTAGACATGGTCCTCTTTTGTACCTAAACATGTTGGAGTGGTTCAAGCTACAATGCACCAGCGATATCTCTTAAGAGACCAAAGTGTAAAAAGGTAGCAAACTTTGATGAGTTGTTACTCAAAAACCGTGGCACTTAGAAACATTTTTTCTAAAGGTATAGGATCATGTAGGGCCCTTCTACAATAACCTCTCTCAGTTTTTGATATCTCTGAGCTATTTTCCTATGGTTTTAATCTTTTAGTTGATGGAAAAAGAGTCAGATGCATGTAGTGTAAAGTTGCAAGGTGGTGTAACTTTCATTCTGTTCATCATGCGACAAAACTGACAGTTACAACACATTCAAATGGGTAGGTTTATGCTAGGAAAGGTCTTGTTTCATACCCAAACATGTTGGAGTGCTCTGAGCTACATTGCAATGGAAGCATGAAGCATACACATGAATACACATAATACATGAAGTATACATAGGAAACGTGAAGCATACATGTGAATACATGTAATGCATGGAGCATACACATGAATACATGTAATACACGAATTATACATGAGAAGCATGAAGCATACACGTGGATACATGAAGTATAAACAAAAATCATGCAACATACACATGAACACATGAAGTATACACATGAAGCATGATGCATACACATTAATACACATAATACATGAAGTATACATAGGAAGCATGAAGCATACATGTGAACACATGAAGTATACACAAAAAGCGTGAAGCATGCATGTGAGCACATGAAGTATACACAAGAAGCATGAAGCATACACATGAATACATGAAGTATACATAGGAAGCATGAAGCATACACGTGGATTCACGTAATACATGAAGTATACACATAAATACACATGAGACACAAAGAAAGAAGCATACACGTGAATAAGTGAAGCATGTACTCAAATACACATAAGTCATGAAGTATACACATGAATACAAAGTATACACTAGAATACACGTAAGTCACAAAGTATAGACATAAGTTGTAAAGTATACACTTGAATACACGTAATTCATTTAAGTCACAAGTCATGAAGTATAAATACGAATACACATAAGTCACAAAGTGTGAATACACATAAGTACCAATATACAAATGAAAGGTACACTCATATAGAAATGCATTATTGGCCTACTTAAGAAGGTTGAATAGTGTATTAAAGAAGCTAATAGGTTTATTAGCCTTAACTGCATGAGTGTTTAGATAACTAAATGTCTACTCAATAACATTTTCCATGACTATTAGAAATCTTTAAGCACATGTGAAAATTTGCATGTAATAAAAATCATCAATAATTATTTAAGCATCAAATGAATAATCAGTGAATATTCAATAGTAACAATCAAGAACAAGATGTAAAAAACACCCATGCCTACAAAATTCAAGAATACAATTTACACAATATGCATCATAACATCATTCAAGAATAGCTATCAAATATAGGATTTACTTTATCCTCATGTTGAGAAAGTTCAAGATAAAACTATATAATTTGATAGTAGTGGTAAAATAAGATTTGCATTAATCAAAAATCCGTAAGGCTATACAATGATATATGTCAATAAAAGTATACAATATATCCAATAAAGTCATACAAACTTACTACAAAAGAACCATATGGACATAAAATGTCAAATATATCAATAGTACAAAATATATGTTCAAAAATGCCACATAGGCATACAACAAACGAACCTAATACATAGTCATTTCCCACTAGGGGAAGGAAAACGATCACGCACTGCCTTTGATAGTTGATTGGATGGAGTGTTTGTTGATCCTTTTGTCTTTCAAATGTGCTCAATAGTCCTCTCTTCACTCATCTAGAGACGTAACTGATACAATAAGAAGTATAGATGTTAATATATAGAAATTAAATTGTGGAATGGCATATAAAAAAAAATCACTTAGTGTAAACAAATAATCATCATGCTCATCCACAACATTAGCATGTTGAAAATTTGGAGTGACAAGCACTTGTAGCAACCATCAAGATAGCAATTAAATTACATAAAAGTATCATGAAAGTTTTCAATAATAGACCATAGAAGAGCAAATATAATGTCAAATTTACTAATCTGTCGCATACTTCTGTTTCAAAGGATCAAGAATAGCTATTATTGTAGCAACTCCATGGTCCATCATGCCACAAACATTGCTAGGGCTATCTGATGTCAACATCTAAAAATGAAACAAATTTTTTTTTTTTTTTAATTTGTCTAATTAAAAGCATAGGCAAGGCAATGAACTGTTTGAAAAAAAGCCTCAAAGAAATATGGTCTCATGGTGATGATAAGAAATGATGAATGTTATTCCAAGAAAATTTCTATGGATTGTCTTGACGTCTATTTTTGGATTGCTTATAAGGTAGTTATCAGGGTCTTTTTGAAGGTATATAACCATATATTTCCCATGGTATCCATAAAGAATGGAGAACTTGTTGATATTCATTAAATGTTACAAAAAGGATTATTGAGATACCTCATGATGACAAATATATTTCACCTACTTTATACAAACTTGTAGCAGATAAGGACCTTTGGTCTCAATATGGAAAAAATGAAACATTGCAAAAATATATATTTTAAGAATTTCATAATGCAGGATGAAACACCTACAATGGAAAAGAGGTCACAATCTCATATAGAAAGGGATAGTCATAGAATTTTTTTAATGATAGTCATACCAATAATGCAATGGGCAGTCACTTTTAACAATGGAAGGTTTTTGAAGAATGAAGGAAAACCTTAAACCATTCTCATGAATTAGTATCAATCACTATACAAAAAGAATAGTGAATACCATTGTGATGAAAGGAGTGAAGGGTTATATTATTGAGCATTCATGAAGAAAATAAATTCATCAAGTTGACAATGGAGGTTAATCTCTTCAAAAAATATAGTCAAGTCTTCAAGACAATGAGCTCCTTGAAAGTAACTCATAAATGGACGGTTACCTTGAAGGCAATCTTAACAACTACACAATGACCCCTATGAAAAAGATAGAACATGAAGATAAGAGGGGAAGTCCAAGAAGGTAAATACAAGGACAATGACAGTCCTAGAAAAGGAAAAAAAGGATAGTCATTAATGATTGTGATAAATATAAATGATCATGATTTAGGATTCTTAATTTTTTCTTAACATAAAATTTATGATTGTGATTTTAAATGATTGCAATAATTCTTGAAGTACATTGATCTTGTTGATAGTCCTTATGAATGTGATGAAGAATTTTGTATTGTTGGTAGTCTTAATGATTGTACTATGACCTTAGATGAAGACCTTAAGATAGTGGTTAAGGAATGTGATTTATGTATTTGAAAGTGTGCTAGATGAAGTCTTAATGACTATGACTAAGCTTTGTAATGAAGCTAAAGACCCAGTGGTTTGTCCTCATTAAGTGTAATGGTTTGTCCTCAATGAAGTCTTGTGACTATTTATATTTCTCAATGAGTCTTATGAGTATGGTTTGTCCATTTAATAAAAAAGAAACATTTTAAAGAGGAAAGTATGGATAAAGGACATCATTCATACATGTAAGGACAGTTATTTCATACTAATAATTGTGACTATATTGTGACCTAAGGGAAGTATTTATGACTGTACTATGGATCTTTATAAAAGTCATTCATCAGGAAAATTAAAAATTTAAAGTCACAAATACCTTATGAGGATAATCAACCTAACGATGACCTGGGATAATAAAATATCAATGATTAAGGCATGAGAGACAATCAAGGGGTAGTTTTCCAAATGTTAGTGAAATAGAGGAAAACCACTACTAATTGAGGATAGTCTTATTGTCATCATTCCAATAGGAAATTCTAGTATGAGGAGAAACTTTTTTATTGTATTATTGCATAGTCGAAGATTCAAGGGAGGATAATAACTAAAGAGGATAGGGTTATAGTGAAAAAGGGTATATGACAATCTACATCAAATGACTATCAAGACAAATGATAGGGGGGTCATATGTTAAAAGTTATAAGACTTTCATAAGCATAAATAGGAAGATGTCTTGGAGGTTGTTGATAGTGTACAAGACCTCAAGAGAGTTTCAAATGGGACAGTCACTTCATTGATGATAGTAATAAGACTATCAAGGAAGAAAGAAGATTCAATGGATAGTTTGATAGTATAGAGGTCTCCAAGGATTTAATGGTAGTCCATGGATTTCTTTTAGACACTAAATTCATATAAGTGGTTGAAGATAACAATGCATAGAATAGTGAAACCATGATGAGTAAGGGAAAATATGGAAGGGATATTTTAGATGAAAGGCTTCCAAGAAAGGTTATTCATTACAAAGGGTAGAATTCAAGGGCAACAGAGCATTAAAGACAAGAAGGTAGTCACTTCATCATAGATGACAATACAAGGTTCAATTTAAGGATAGTCAAATGATATAGGGAAGCCATTGAAGTTTCCTTAACTTCACATCAAACTCAAGATATTCATGACAAAGGGAAGTTTCAAACTTTAAAATGATAGTCATTTGTGCCTTTTCATCACAAAATGACAGTTTTCAATCGCAAAGAAGACACTGTCATCAAAGAAAAAGCTATAAGATAGAAAAATTAATATTTGAAAGGGTTTGAGATTGAAAGGAAAGTTAAAATGACAAGTTCAAAGCCAAAATATATGAAGAATTATTTAAAAGACTAATGAATTCTCCTGCACCCATCACTTTAAAGAACATAGTTATCTAGGTTCATGTAGTTTCAAGCATTATTTTAGATTTGTACATGAAAAATTACCAAAACTAGCTAACATTGTTTTACAACACCATTAATGAATAAAAGTTACCTGAGTGAAAGTTTTTTGAGGATGAGAATAGTGAGGTGTCAAGGTTGAAGGTCCACTAGCAAACTTTTTGACATCCAAAGTGTGTTATGAGACAATCATTCATATAATGTTCAACTATTCACATGCAATAATTATTTCTTTAATACTACTTGCATACCTGTGGACTCAATATCGTAAACATATAGGGGTCTGTAGGAACGGTGCACATATCATCAATAATCTAACCTTGAATTTTTATCATATTCTTTCTACTAATTTAGTTATTATTACAATTCAAAATAGAATTTAATAAAACAATTAAATGAACTTGTTGAATTTTACATATCAATTTTGAATGTTTCATTCAACAAGGCATATGTCATAACCATATGCTTTGCAAATGATGCATGTTGTGTAGTTGCATCCTGAGAACTCTCACCATCATACGTAAAAACATCACTGCAAAAGAAACAATGGTGGAATGGAACTCTAGGCCTAGAATTCTCACCCACATTAGGCTCTACTAGAGGCCTTGCACACTGCACAATGCTCTGAGTGAGTGAGCTAATCGAGTCTAGCATTTCCACCTCGATACTATCCTTCACAACAGAAGGAACAATGACATGCTCCACCATGGGTTTGGCCAAGGGTCTTGGTGCCAACTACAAATTACATCGTGCACCTAGTCTATCATGTGTGGAGCCCCTACCTCTACCCTAAAATTCTAAATAGTCAAAATAATTTGGCACCTCATTGAGGACAAACTCACAATAGAGTTTCCTCAAAAAATACTATGGTACCTCATAGTTATTGCATGGAGGTTGGTCAAAAACCATCCACCACCACTCCCAAAACTTATTTTTAATTAATTTATGGTGGCACCAATGGATGGGGAACCTCCTGCATGCATGTGATAAGGTGCATTGATTCTTGGGTTTGTAAAAAGGGCACACAAGTCAGCTTTGCTAATTTCTTTCTTTCTTCACTTGTGCATAGGAAATTCCACTTGCATAAAATCATTTTAATTTATCCCTCTTATTCGACCAAAAAATAATTTTCTCACTCATTTTTCCTATATGAGATACAATCAACTTTAGCAATTCGGCTATGCCTCTCCTATAAGGGTGGGTTTCAACATGCTCATTTAATATTCCAATTAGTTGTTCAAGCTCTCTTTTGTTGTTTTCACTTTGATTTAAAATATTTTCTTGAGTTCCTTTTGGATGCCTATGAACTGAGGGAGGGGTTTGAGGTTATTCTTGTTTGGGAGGATCTTCGTGAGGGGGTGATTGTGAATTGTCAATTTTTGGAGGTGGAGATTGATTTTCTGGAAATTAAAACAAAGTTTAATTAAAAAACCTATTTCAATCTACATTTTAATTCAAATTTGAATCTAAAACAATATAAATACATACCTCTTTGATCTCTTCAACCTCTTTGATGTCTTGGAAACATCCTCACAAAGAATCACAAGCTAAGAGAGCAAAAAATGATCTCCTTTTGGCGAGCGCGAGTTGCAAAGGCAAGAAAATGAGAGCTCAAGTCACGGATTTGGCAAAAGTGAGGGTTTAAATTGTTGTTTTTTTAATGTAACTTTTTCATTTAGCGAGTGTCAAATTTGGTGCATGCCAAATAACTTAACCATTTGGCGAGTGCCAAATTTTGTGCTTGCCTAATTTGGCACTCGTGAAATGTAGTATTACAAATATTTTAACAACATGGCACCTTTTTTGTGTCACAACTTAGTGCACATACCCTCTTAGTCAAAGTTAGATCATCATTTTATTCTTTCAAGTTTGTAAATTTTCATTTATATCTCCAATTTTTGTGATTCTAGTGATGTTGGAAAGCTATTTCAAAGCTTTTCAAATCCATTCATGTAATTTTTCTAGAATCTTCTCCAAGTATATTTTATTCAATTTTCTATGATTTTACATTTTTATCAATTACTTAAACATCTTGGCACTTAGAAATGATCTATTTGTGTGAGATGACTTCATTTGATCTACTTTACATGCATTGAGCTTTTTAGTCTCTGATTTTATCATTTAAAGAAGTATCATGGGTTTTTCTATTCATCCTTATGTGGTCATCCTAGAAAAGGATAACTATGAGTCTTGGAAAAATGACATCCTGACATATCTAAGGTGGCTTGATCTTTTTCCTTATCTGTACATGGACTCATACCTACACTAGACACACCAGGGAGTTTATCAACATGGGTTATTAGCAATGATCATGTTGTAGGAGCAATTTGTTCTAGTGTTGATCTTGAAACTATGTGTGTTGTATCAGACATTGATTTTCCCCACATACTTTGGCCTCAACTTTGAGAGATATATGGAGAACCTCATATATCTCCATACCTAAAGGATCCTACTACAAATTATCTCATCCCTCTTGCAGATTCCAATTTTATACCATTTGATGACGATACTTTAGAGGAGCTTGAGTATGTCATGGGTCTTGCATGTTAGGATGGTTTAGAGACTTGTCTTCATGTTCCCACTCTTTAGATCGAGACTACATGTTCATTTTCTATTTTTCCTGATTATCTTGGCACCGCCACATCTTTGGCCCCTATTGGTTCAATGCAACAAGACATTCATCATCTTTTAGAAATAGCAACTTGCAATTTGTATCTTACAGACATATCATCCTCATTTGTAGAGTCCTATATTACAAATCTCGAGGATTAATTTGAGGACATTCATCTCCTCTTTTTTGAAAACCACATCATTATTTTTGGACCACCATCATCTTCATCATCTTTGGTGCTTTTTCTACATCAATCTTCACAAGTTTCTAGACTGACATCATCTCTTTTCGACATGTATACACTTGAGAAATTTTTAGAGACACACATCATTTGGATTTGGATTCCTTATTCACCCATATTTTTGGATTGGCTTCTCAAATCACTAGTGGATTTGTTTCTTCTTAATGGGAGAAATTTTATTTTTAGGTAGTGGATCGTGTTCTATCTTCATGCATTCATCATTAGCATAGTATCTCTTTCTTTATGGGGGGATTTATATCCTCATTTTCTCTCTCCTAGTGAGGGACATCTATTGTACTCATGTGATAGACACCATCCTTGAGGGTTCACATTGAGTTTTCCTTCTATCCTTCTTAAACTAGTGTAGTTATTTTATTTTCTCTTTTGGAGAGGATGTTTTCCATGTGGTTTTCTCCTTTTCTTTGGTTATGAGAGTTCCATTTGTTTGTACATAGGTACCTCATCATGACTTGTATTTGGGAACCATCCATGCATCCATTATTTAATTCTTCATCAAGGTTTCAACTTCTCCCTAAGTTGATTTTAAGGGGGTGTTGGAGTAATTAGGATATCACTTGCTATTAATTAATAATTAATTAATTATTAGGTCCCTTATTACTTTAATTACTTAAGCTAAAGTTAGGAGTGATTTTTTAATTATTAGATTGGGCTAAATATATGTCAAGTTATCTCATTGTATGAGATTAAGACACTTGTCACAATCTAATCAAACTCTCATCTAAGGTTTCCTTTTTCCCTTTATAAGGATTGTTCCTTCATTTTATTCACATCCAAGTATACTGATGCAGTATAGGGGTTAAAAACCATTAAATGTGTCAAAAAAGCATATATCAACTAGACTTCAAAGCAAAATTAGAGGATTTCCTCAAAATTCAACTCTTAACCTTGTTTTCCTTTGTAGCAAATGCAACCTGGTTTAACAAAATTTTCACCAAAACTCTACAAATGACTTGCCAAATAAATTATGGATTTAGATACCCTTTAAGGGCTTACACAACATACCTTGAAACCAACTGAGACTCTTTTGGACCAAAATGGACTTTCAATACCCCTGCCCTTCTCAAAGGTTACTAAATTAGCCCAATTTAACAAAGGAACCACTTATTAAACTCCATGTTTTCATAAAAACTCACTTGACAGAGTTATATTATGACTCAAAACCACAAATTCATCCACCATTTTTCAAATACCAGGCCTCTAGACCACAATTCCACCAAACCCTCCAATTACATGCCAAAACTTAGGGTTTTATTGAATCTCCACTATATTGGGCTTAGGAAACACAACCAATGCATAAAATAGTTAAAAAATACTTTGCATATGAACAAAAAACCATCACATTGACAATTCCATCACTGTCTCACCAAAAACCTAACTTGACACCATCATTTCACATGAAAAAGTTACATAGTCAGCCCTAGGGCAACATTTCCATCCACACTAATGGATTTTCCCTTCCATCCAATGCATGAAATAATCTATTATAACATAAAAAATACCTTTCCACTGAGTAACAAACTTAGACAATAGGTGGAAAGGATCGTTCCATTAATTGGTAACCAAAATAGACCCATCATTGGTTTTACCAGACAGTTCCAAGAATTTTCAAATATCTACCACCAAACATGTTGTTAGATCTTTAAAATAGAACCAAATGAAAGGTTACACATATACATACATAATCACAAATAAAACTGAGCCTTTAGGACTTTTACGGGTCCGTACACAACCTTTTAAGTTTAGAAAATCAGGAAAAGAATAGGAAATAACATTATATTGATGAGAATTCTTCACAATGTTCTTCCACCAACTTTTGGTTCGAGCCTTAAAGGACCTTAAATACATTTTCCCTCCAATATACAACTTCCCAATGGCTATAACCAACTTTCAAATACTAAGACCCTTAATTATGCTCAAAATTGTAATTTGACAACTTGTCTTAACATGACAACATTACATTTTGCAATTTTTCCTAAACTTGACATCTATAACACAATATCTCTCAAATACATAACAAATGGTCTTGATTGAACTTATTTAGGATAAATAAACTTAAAACACCCCTATTCTAACCTTGACTCAACTAGATGACCAATTGAACAACCTTCAAGACTTCAATTTCACCACTAAGGTGTAGGTGCTCCTGCACCATACACCCCCACAGAGAAAAAACTCTTGTCACAAGAGTTGAAATGTGTTCCATTCCTTAACATTTCTCCATGCATCCTATAAGTAGCAACCTCCTTCAACTGGTTCAAACTCGAAGTTCTCTTGATTTGCTCCACTCTCTTGACTGAGTTCATGTTGAAATGTTCCTGCATCTTCATGCTCAGACTTGATGTATGCCCCATCCTTATACATGTGTCAAAACTTGATGTTTTCCTAGTCCCTATACCTGAAAACAAACAAGAGTTAGCAATATCTTGCTCTACCTTCTTCTTGGATTCATCTGCACACTTGTATCCATCCACATTCACTTGTATACTCTACCCTTTGCTCACACTTTCCTTTTATCATTGTTATCAGACGTTGCACACTATCATTTCCATGTACCATTGTATCAAAAAAACTTATCAACCCCTATACTTGCAAATCTTGCAACATTGTTCATGCTTATAGGACACACAATGGTCCCAACAATAATTTCATCTCGCTTCACAAACCTTCCCTCAAGAATTGCACCCTAATTTTCATGCTTACCATCATTCCCCTTGACTGTATCAAACTTAGTCATAGGTCCATCTTCCACCTTTAAATTCCTAGCTATCCTTGCATCATTCCTTGGTGCCTTTCCTACTATTCTGACATCATTAACCTGCTCCATACCTGAAAGTACACCAACCTTACTATCCTCAAGCCTTAAAGGCTCTCTCTTGCCAAAAATGACAACC
>VDFB02059970.1:146856-178737 GCA_007258455.2 Sequoia sempervirens
TTTTTTGTACCTTCTTTGATGAATGCAATTCAGCTCTACCTGTTTTGAGTTGTAGCTAAAAATAGGTAACAATTATAATACACTCACATTATAGCTTGGTAGTGACCAAGCCTAGGATTAGTCAATACGAAACCATAACATGAGTGTATTATAATGTGATTATGATATAATATGAATACAATATATAACATGCTCACATTATTTCTATCATAAAAACAAAGAATAGAGAATCCCTCTTCCTCCTCTACGTATCTCTCTCCCTTTCTCTACCTCTATCTCCCCTCCTCTCTCTCCCATCCCTCTCTCCCTCTCCATCTTCCTAAACCCTTATATCTATATCTCTATTTTCCTCTCTATCTATATCTCCTATCTTTTTCTCTCCATATTTCTCCTCTCTATCTCTATCTCCTTATCTCTCCATCTCTATCTACCCCTATATATCTCCCTCTGTCTACCTCTCTCTATATATCCCTTCCTATCTCTATATTTATATTTATATCTTTCTATCTCTCCCTCTCCAATTCTATCCCTCTCTCTTTGTATCTCCATATTTCTATCTCTATTTCTCCCTCTCCCTCTTCCTCTCTCCTTCCATATCTCCCTCTTTCTCTCTCTCTATATATTTATCTATATTTCTCTATCCTTATCTCCCCTCGTTCTCTTTATATTTTCCTTTCCCTCTCCCTCTCCCTCCCATCTCAATCTCTCTCTCAACCCATCTATATTTCCCAAGCTATATCTATCTTATCTATCTCTCCCCCTTTCTATCCCTATCTCTCCCTATCTCTCTCTCCCTCTCTCCCTATCACTCCCTCTTTCTATATATGTCTACTTCTCCTATATCCTCTTTATTTATCTCCCTTACTCTCTACTTCTTTATATCCAAAACATACATGTGTACGAATAACATATTTTGACCTAAATAAAATTATTTTTATAATTACTTTTGGGGAAATATGTATATATATTTTTAAATAAAAGTGTAAAAAATTATTAGATCAATAGATAGGAAATAAAATCAAGAATATAAATTAAAAAAAATCTACACAAGGGAATCAAATCCCTGCTAACAGCACCACCACCACACCACCACAAGAAGACCAAACCCTATAACGACCAACCTCTACCCCCATTAACTAGCCATATCCTCTAAAATCAACCTATCCAAAGTTTGGACCTATTCTTAGGATAACTGATCCCATTCATCAATATTCCAATCCTCCAATTGTTTAGATGCCCATTTAGCTAGGCAATCAACCACACCATTCTACTCCCTCAAAATATGAACAAAAGAAACTTCATCCAACAAATCATTCAGTCGAAGAATCTTCCAAACCACAAAATCCAACTATCAATTGACTCCATCCAACTTTTGACCATGCAACATAGTAATCACAATCTTAGAATCAAACTCACACAATCCTATGCCAACCCAAAGCACAAGCTCTTTCAAGATCTATAAGGATAGAAAGACCTTCCATCAGATTCTTAGTATGATGCCCCTTATAAATGGAAAAGAAGAAAAGGACAACACCTGAGTTGTTCCTGCCAACTCCTCCAACTCCAACATGACCAAGATTTCCCCTAGATGAATCATTATTATTAATCTTCAAAGCTCCACTAGGAGGTAGAGACCATCTCCCATCCCTCTAGGTTTTCCTTCTAGGGTGGAAAATCCCCTTGCCCATTGAAGGTTGTGGACCTTTCTCATAGAAACCCAACCTCTTCATCGACTATTCCTCCCTCATCTCCAAGGGAGAATAAACCTCACATTTTGTATACACTAACTCATGAATCATGCCCATTATTTGTTTCCAAATATGATAAACCACCATGCTCTTCCCTTGAAAGATTTTGTGATTCCTCTCCAGCCACAACTGCCAAAGGATACATGGTGGACCAATGCTCCATGCCAATTGAAGAAAGGACTTTGCTAGTGGTCTCCCCAAACTCCTCCAAAAATCAACCATAGAAGAGGCATGAAAA
This sequence comes from Sequoia sempervirens, assembly GCA_007258455.2. Lineage (NCBI taxonomy): Eukaryota > Viridiplantae > Streptophyta > Pinopsida > Cupressales > Cupressaceae > Sequoia > Sequoia sempervirens. The sequence continues at coordinate 148,843 of VDFB02059970.1, forward strand.
TAGGCCTGCTTCCAAACTCCCCACTAGAAGTGTCAGATGACTCTAGAGGAGCACTAACAAAAAAATGGGATGAGCTTTCATCACTCTCTCTACAAAGAACACAAAAACATGGACCTTGGAAATCTCACTTCTGGAGATTCTCCCAAGTAAGGAACCTATCTCGGATAACCAACCAAATGAAAAAATTGCACTTAGGCCAAACAAACTTATTCCACACATTCTTCCACAACATGACCTCGACCTCTCAATACTTCTAAAATTTCAACTCCTGACATCCATAATCTACAGAGTATACCCCCAAGGATCTGGAATCCAAGCAAGAATGTCAATCCCCCTCAAATAATTGTACACTCTTCTTTCCAAAGTCCTTCTTATAACATCCTAATCCTCAACAGAGCTCCATGGCAGCCACTCTAAGGGATCTTTCCATCTATAAACCACCTACAACCCAAAGTTTAAAGAAACCTTTTAGTCCCCCACCTTGGACGACCCGACCTCAGTGAAACTATTGCACATGTTCTATAAATGAGAATTATTTGACAATATAGTGGGAAATCCATCCCACAATTCAAGCCAAAAAGGAGATTTTGATCCTCTATTACATAAACAAAACAATCCCTATTTAATTAAGTTAGCACCCCTTTTGAGAGTGTCCCAAATAATAGAACTCTTACCTGTTAGGAAATTTCTTGGCACATATTCATACACCACACCCCTCAGATACTTAACAGTGAGGATCCTAGCCCAAGTGAGATTCTAATTAATGCACCACCTCCAATACATCTTAGCAACCAAATATTGGCTAGAAAGGATATCCTACCACAAACTAAGGCCACCCTCCTGTAGTGGTCTACATATGGTCTCCCACTTTACCAAATTCCTTTTTGACGAAGCCAAAAGTACTAGCCCATAATAATTGCCTTGTTAGAGCATCTAGATCCTTAATGAAGCTTGTAGGAGTAGTTTGGACCATAAAAATATAGATTGGAAAAGCTTGGATCACCAATTTCACTAGGAAAACTCTACCTACAAAGGAGAGACACCGATGAGTCCAATGACTAATTCACTCTTAGACCTTATCCAACACCTTTTTCCAAGATATCCTCGATAAAGAGAAAATAAAGAGAGGAATACCAAGATAAACCAAGGGAATATTTCCAACTTGAAATCTAAGAATACAAGCAATTCAATGTTGAATAATAGGAGGGGTATTGAAGAAAAAATGGAAGATTTTTCTTCATTAATCTATTGTCCAAAGGCTACAAGATAGATGTCTAAAGTTTTTTTGATGTTCTTTGCCTCTCTAGTTTTTCCTACACCCAACAAAGTAGTGTCATAAAAAAAAATCAAGTGTGATTGAGGAGGTAGACAGTTGCCCCATATCCACCCCTAAATACCACCTTGACTTACCTAAAGCTTAGTTCTTCTTCCCAAACCCTCAACCATTAGAATAAACAAATAAGGAGACAAAGAATCTCCTTGATGGAGAGCATGAGAAGCACAAAACAAATCAGAAGTCTCACCATTGAAAATGATAGAAAAGGAGGTTGTTGTTACAAAACTCATCACCCAATTCACCCAATCACCTTTGAACCTGAACTTTAGGAGGAGTTTTTGTAGAAATGACCACTTCACCCAATCATAGACTTTATCCATTCCCAATTTGATAAACATTTCCTTATCTTTTGAATTTTTCATAGAATGCATGACCTCTATTGCAATCACCACCCCATCCATAATCTATCTACCAACCACAGAACCACCTTGTTCTTCAGAGATGAGCATATTCAGCCATAACTTGAGTCTCTCTACCATCAGTTTAGAGATAATCTTATATTTCACATTGCAAAGAGCAATGGGTCTAAAAAATTTCAACGAATTAGCCCCTTCTCTTTTGGAAATAAGAGCTAAGAAAGTAACATTCATTGCTTTGAACATTTGTTTGTTCTTATGGGATTCCTAAAAAACCTCCAACAAGTCATATTTTATGATCTCCCAGTATTCCTGAAAAAATTCCATCAGGAATCCATCAGTTCTAGGTTCCTTCCCCTTCTTCATCTAGAAGATAATTCCTTCAAGTTCTTTTGAAGAAATAGGATTAACAAGATCCTCATTCATCTCCAAAGGGACTAAAGTAGGGATGCAAGCTAAGATAATATTTTTCTCTTCCTTTTCACTAGGTGAGTCCTTTGTGAATAAGGAAGAGTAGTGTTGTGAATCCTCTATAGAAATATCACTTGACGAAGTTAACTGAACCCCTTACGAAGTGACAAGGGAAGGGATCATGTTCCCATGCCTTCTAGCCTTGACCGAGTCAAAGAAGAAAGATTTTTTTTTCTCCCTCTTGAAGCCTTCTACTTCCAATACAATTCCTCATGTAATTCCCATTCCTCCAACTTTTTCAAAGCATTTGACTCCTCTCTAATGGAAATCTCTGAAATACCATATTCTCTAATTTGGCGGGTGATAACATCAAGATGGGATTGAGCAGCCAACTTGGCTTAAAAGATATTGCCAAAGCAATGTTGATTCCAGCTCTTGAGTTGTAGCTTAACAAATTGCAACCTTTTGACAAAGGAGTACATCATCGTGCCAAAGTCTAGTCTACCTATGCTCCACCAAACAACCATAGGATCCTATAATTGTGTGTCCCACAACCACATTAGTTGAAACTTACAAGAATAATTCTTTTTAGTCCCCACTAAGGTAGTTGAGAATTTGATGGGCCAATGCTTTGAGCCCTACCACTCAAGTATCTTAGAGATGGATACCCAATTGTTGCCAAGCCAATAAATAGACACCAAAAATCTATCTATCCTCTTTAGAATAGAATCTTTACCACATCTATTACTCCATTTGAAAAACCATTAGTTGGCTTTATGTCCACCAAGTTTAAAGAAGAAATTTTATCTTAGAGAAGAATGAAGGCTCCAATCTTTCCACTCCCCCTCTCTTTTCCTCCAAAATGACTATAGAGTTAAGGTCACTAGCCAAGATCCAAGGATGATAAGGGGCAAGGTATCTAAGGTAACAAATATGAGACCATAAATTGACTTTACGAGAAAAATAAGTCGAGCCATAAACATTGGAAAACATGTTAATCTCACTTGTTTCCAAGCTAGAAGCAACCCCATAGATTGAAAACCTACTAGAAAGCCACCAGATAGGAGAGATCTTCAGGGGATTCCATAAACAAGAAATTCCCCTTGCATAGCCTTATGCACCTATGCATTGAAAATGACATCTCCACAAAAATTTATGTCATATTGTATATACTATCCATTGATAATTTAGTCTCTTGAAGAAATAAAATATTCAGAAATTGAGTTCTAATTAACTCTCAGATAGCCTTTTGTCTAGGGCTGCTATTCAATCCCCTTACATTCCAAGAGAGTATGATCATTTCTAAGGATTGAAGAAGTGTGAATCTATAGTTTTTATTGACCCAAATCCCACCAATGTCTCTCCTATGAGCTTAATTTTATCTTAGTCCTTCTTCCGTCCCACTTTGGAAGATTTGTCTACAACACGAGCCTCTTTAGGATTTTTTGTTGTAGTCCTAAAGTGGTTGAAGACCTATTTCCCTTGCCTATTCCTAGACCCCCCTTCTCCAATGGGGGTGTTGGTTTACTTGATGCTGAAACTATTTCCCTCTCAAAATTTTCTATTATCTCCAATGCATAAGAAACCCTAGGAACCAAATCTGCATCCAATTGTGCTACAAGAAACTCATCCTGAGGACCTCCCAAAATATCCTCCTCCTTGGGACTCTCCTAATGTATTTCCAATTTACCTGACTCAAAATTCATCCCCTCCGGTAACCCCTCTTGTTGTTCCAAAATATCATCAAGAACTTCGAAGTGATTGAACATTCCTTCACCTTGACTATCCTACAAAGGCCTTTTCCATCCTCTACCCTTGTTGTGGGCTTCATTGGGACAAACCCATACTTATTTGAACCCTCCACTAAGATAGGTGCTTTCCCTTTTTCAACCTTTTTTTTTTACAAGGAGGCCCATGAGACTAGACCCCTATTGGCTTAAGTCTCATAAGCTTCCTCTATAAATGTCCATATTCATGACAAACTTGACAATAGAATGGAAGGGCTTCACAATTTACTTGTTGGATCCATGAAGAGGATTCCAACTGAATTTCCATAGAATATAGTAATGTTTTATTTAAATCAATTTCAATATAAATTCAAGTAAAATAAGTTACCTTTTTATCCAGAGTTTGCTAGGATAGACCCACTAGCTTGCCTAGCAGTAGAGGGATCATATGAAGAATGACATTTCTCCAAAACTCTAATGGAAACCATGGTAGTCACACCCAAACATTAACTCTTGATGGAAGCTCCTCCATTGGGTTAAATCCAATGTGCCAAGGTGTGATGAAAATACCAACCTAATTAAAGAATTAGGCCCCCCTCAAAAGCCTTATTTCCATCTGCCAAATTGTTGAAAACCACCATAAAATAGTTGCTCATTGTCATCATCAACTTCATCTCACCCTTAGGGCTCCATGTTTTACGAGCCTAGGATTCCAGAGAGGGGGGAGGAACTTGGAGCCCCATATACTTGTATATTAATGCATGATTATCTAGGTAGTTAACATCTTCCTCTACCAACTCTGGTTGAATCACCAAAATTGAATGATCATGCCTCCTTTCTAGACAACTATTTTTCTTCAAAATATGAAGAACCTTGTTTTGCAATGATCCCTTACCATTTAGATATTTGTGTAAAAAATCAACCACATTCACATGCATGGTTAAGAGTGGATCATTCCCCATAAAAACCTCTCAAAATGGAGCATTTTGCATAAGGCTCAAGCCTCCCACCAAGGCCATGCCACCAAAATACAAAAAAATTAAAAAAAAAAACAAAAACAAAAAGAACATCAGACAAAACACATACAACACACGCTACAGACACAACAACTAGCAATAAAAACCAACTTCAAACACCAATCTCGGTTGTAAAAACCTTGCCAAAACTCCTCACTAGAAGAAATGTTGATATGCACAAGAACCAACTTAAAAGTGACAACACAGGTCGTGGTGTAAAAATCACCACAAAGGAAACTAAAAAGAAGCACCCAACTATTGTAAATAACCCCACATGCCCAAGCTCTCGCATGCACTGGTATGCAAGAGATAATCGACTCATATAACAATGTGTAGGTTAGGTTTTAGCACCCTAGTGTTATGTACAACAACACACCACCTTCCATCTCTCTCATTACACACAGGAAAATATGTATATTATTGTGAAGCTTGGTCAAGATATTTTTTATAATTTATTTAAAATATTTTTTATAATTAATTTTGTATTGACTCTAATTTCTAGTTTTGAAAACTTCTTATGTACAACCAATATAATTTGAGCTAAAATAATCATAAAATGATTTTTGTTAATTGTATAAAGAATGATTCTAGATTGGTCACACAATTAAAAAAAAATTAAAATTTAAAAATCAAAAGTTATTTAAAAATTACTAATACCTATCATTTCAAGTTAATGAAACACTTTCCTCAAAAAATAATTAATAAATATAAAAATATCTCCAATCATAAAAAAAATACATATTTGAAAATTGAACATTATTATCTATAATGGGTTTTAATTTTGTCAAGTTTTTTGAAAAAATCGTCAACCATATTGCTAAAGTTAGTTTTTATCTTGTTAATTTCATGACATTATACTTGCAGGTCCAAGGTTAAGAGTTGGGTTTCCAAGCTTAAAAGAAAAAGAAAAAACTATGGGTTTCAAATTTCAAATTTTATGGAACACACAATTGCTCCAAAATACATACTCATTCTAAAAAGGAATGGGTATATGATATAAATAGAAATGGGTACTCATTTTATTTTAAAATGCATACTCATTTTTAAATGGGTATTGATATCTATTTAAAATAGGTACCTGTTTTAAAAATTAAAATGGGTACTTGTTTTAAAAATTAAAATGGGTACCTATTTTAGATGGGTAGGAGTTTAGGTTTGAAAGCTTGATCCCAAATGGGTTCCCATTCCTATCAGATTTTTCTTACTTGCAACACTTCCACTAAAAGTGGACTCATAATCTTTATTTTACCTGGCTAGAGTATTAAGGAAAAAGGTGTGTTGTACACCTTGCATAATATATTTAATGTAATTATTCTTGGGGCCACTTTATATTGCATGTAACATTGAGACATAAGTTAAGTTGTAAAAATGTAATTATTTAATATTAGGGAAAATAAATAAATAAAGTACCCAATATTAAATAAGGGGACAAGTTTTGTAATCTCATGGTTTTAGTCACATGGTTTTGTGCAATACCACTTAGTGGTCTTGTGGGAGCTTTCTTCTATAAAAACAACCACAAAGGTAGTTATTGTAAGAGGCAATTTTGCATGTTAGCTTTAGTTAGCATTTGTGAGGATTTGAAGCATGACACAGGATGTGTGGTTGCATGCTTGTTCACATGGATTGCTTAGAGAGGGCTTGTTTCTTCAATGGTGTTCATGGAGACTCAGAAGATGTATTGTAATATTTATTGTTGAATAATACATGAGAGATGGATGCTTTTGGAGACTGGTTTTTTCCTCGAGGGTTTTCCCAGGATATATCTTGTCATATTTTCATGGGTATGTTGTCTATTCTCTTGCATGTGGATTCTAAATACTTAATTGCATAGATTTTTCTTTTGGGTTATGTGGAAATTATCTTAAATGGTTGCAAGTTTCCAACAAGTGGTATCAGAGCTTTGGTTGTGGTTGTATAACCCTTGGTTGAGAAAAATCTTATTTAAGTTTGAATCTATGCATTGCATGTGAGAATCAAAGGCATGGAAAGATATGAGGGTTTTGCAGGTTGTTTATTGTAGATCTGAGGGTTTTGGGTTTGTTGTTTTGATGGGTTGTTCATCGATTTGGGGTGTGAGAAATTTTGGGTGAAATGGGTTTCTTGGTTTTGCATTCAAGTGGGGGTTTTGTGGGGGGGGGAAATTATAGATGACCTCCTGAGACAAAATGGACCTCATAATTGGATCTGGGTTGGTTGAGAGACGAATTTTGATATATAACTCAACCTATTTTTGTTACTGTGAAAAAATACAAAAAAAATTGCCCATACCCCTGTTCGGCCGTACAAACGTCAATATAATATTAAAAATATATATATATTTGTTGTCGCCATCAAAAAATTTTGCCCTGCAAAAATGAAAAATTAAAAAAAAAATCTAAAAGAAATTGGCATGCAAAAGTTTATTGAAAAACTTTAAAGAAAAAAAAAAAGGTGGGGTGGGACCCCCGACCCGTACCCTCTTGTCATATAGCCGACAAGTTGTACCACTAGTTGAAAAAATATACCATCGGTAGTACAGTCTACTGGAGTTGGCAGGTGGATCAGCCCCACCCCATATGGGGTGTAAAAACCTTAAACTGCCAGTGAAAAAAAATTCAAATTTATCTGCCATGAATTAAATTAAAAGGGCCCGTGCATTTTTTAAATACCAAATGAAATTTAATCATAATGGAATTTTTTTTTTGGGTTTTCCACTAGCTGAGCGGTGCCGCCGCCCAGCCACCAAGGGTGGCTAATTTTTTTTCCCTTGAGTTTAAATTGTTGTTTTACTTCAGAGGGGCATAACTTTCACCTAGATTGTCTATTTTTTAACTTCTTGGACTCGTTGGAAAGCTGACTCAGAGATCTACACAATGGTGTCAGAAATTTTTCCATATTTTGTATATTGGATAGGGTTTTTCTTGGTCAAAGTTAGGAATTTATTTTGAGCTTCGAGAGGGCATATCGGGTGCATACAGAGTCAGATTTTGGACTTCGAATAGTCAAAGAAAAGCTTGTTTAGAACTCTTCACAGTGGATTAGGTTTGGAGATATTTTGGCATGGTTTATTTTTTGTTTTCCTTATCTGAGTTGTTTATGGGTTTCTTTGACTATGGTGATACTATGAGTTTATGGATGATTGGATCTTGGAGATTTGATGTTAGATTCATTGTATGCTCAATTGTACATCTCAAATTATTCTCTCATTTGACATGGTTATTAGTATATGGTTGGATTTGTATGCTTTATTGATGTATCTACAAGTTGTGTAGCATTGTAGGTGGTCTATACTTAAATTTTTCTTTTCTGACTTGGACATGGGTTGTCTTTTCCCATTGATATTTCAATGTTGATACATGTTCAGTTTTGGTGGCTTGGTCTAGTCACTTGGTTTTCTGGTTTTGTTGTCATATTGAGGAGGTAAGATGGTATTACTAGGTACAATCATGATATGATACCTATGTAGTTGACTATGATTATGCAAATATGTGGACACGATTGGGTTGAGTTGTTGGTACATTTGGTGGTGTGTTTGGTTCCTTAACTATGGTACTTGAATATGGACATGTTTGGAAAATTAGATCAAAGGTTGATTTGGTGTTTGAGTCATTTGGTCTATATGGTTATATATCTTAGTTTGTAGTTTACTGATGTGATGATGAGTTTTCATGTTTTAGTGATTGGATCTACAAGTCATCCAGGTTGTGGATTAGCTACCCGTTTACTTGCAATGAGATGACTTGGTTGTGGATTATCTTTATTCACCAGGTATGATTCATTGTTGTTGCATACTTGATAGTTGACCTTGTTTTTTGGTCATTTGTGTATTGGTATGTGTGCTTAGAGATGAGAGGATGAATGTGTCTTATAGTACTTGGACAGTTGTTTTTGGGACAAGTGTAGCATGTGGTTTATCATGATGTCATGGATAGCTTGATTACACTTTTCAGTGGGAGCTTTTGATAGTGATGGATTGGCGGTGATGAATATGTTTATGATGGTTTGGCGGTTGTAGGTATCTTCTTGGCTTGGATATTTTGGTTCTACTTGTTATGTTACTGATAATTTAGTTGTGTGTGTAGACTTGGATGATCTTCATGAAGAGGATGGTTGTCATGATGACATGTGTGACTCGGTATCACAGTTCAATGGGAGTTGTTGGCATTGATGTGGATTCACCATTTGATCTAGTGGATGATCTTCTACAGTGAATATTGGTTTCATGGATGGACTCTTGGATTCTACTTTTATGCAGTAAGGGTTCATTGGCATCTTTTTTTTCATTGATAGAGGATGGTTATATTCATATTTATTGGGGATATGGTTTCTTGGTTTAGAGTGTTTAGTTATTATGTCATGGTTTACTCTTGATGCTAGCTTAGAGTTGTAGCATGGTACATGTTCTCTTGAGACCAGGATGTATATATGTATGTTATGGTGCATGTGATATCCTAGGAGGAGATGGTTAGATCATGGATGTCATGTTTATGTTCCCGATTCATGATTAGAGCTTTGACATTTATCTTGTGTGGTTCTCTTGGTATTGGGTACATCAAAATTTTCTTGATTAGTTCATGATGGTGCTATATTGAATTTGGAGTTTGGCATGGATTGGTTGGTTATAGGTACTCATGGATACTTGGAGACATAGGAGAGGCTTGAGTTCTCTTGCATTTAGAGACATGTGTTGAGATGGTTACTCTTGATGAGATTTCCACAGGAAGTCTGAGGAGCCTACACCTTGGTTGGATGTGAGTTCAACATGGAACTATGAGGAGAGTGTTCTTGGATGAGTCATGGTGACTTGGATATCTCGAAGGAGCATTCCCATTCCCCACTCTTGGTCTTCTCAGCGGTTTCACTTGAGAGGTATTGCTCATTTTTACTTTCAGGTGCTTTATTTTTTATTCTTTATCTTCTCATGCATTTGGATCTTGAGCTATGGATATATGGTTTTGGAGGGTTCATATGAGGAGTGTTGGCATGTTTATCTCCTTATGCATTGTGATTAAATTCATTGATGTTGAGTTTAGGAGATGTATTGGGCTTATTTCCTTCATTGGGAATAGATTTAGTTTGATCTTCTTTGGTTATGAGAGGCTTACATCTATGTTGATTACATGATATATATGTTATGTATGATCTTGGTGATTGAACGGTTGGGTGTTGTCATGGATTTTCTTTTGGGGTGTTGTGGAGGAGATCAGACTTGATACAGTTGGCATTTAGAGGTGTATGTAGGAGATTTTTCTACAGGTATATGATGTGCATAGTTTCTCTCTTTGGATGTTTGGTTTCACATTACATTGGTTTGAGGTTTGGCTGGAGCTATAGTGATCACTAGCTTGTGGTCATGAGTTTTCACTTATGTTCTTGGGTGATGACATGGAGGTTCCTTTATCTTTTTCCTTTGTTGGGTGTGGAGAACTTGGGAGAGATATGGAGACTTGTGGTGAGAGTTGTTCTTACAGGTTATTGTTCTTACAAGTTTTCATATCATCGTGGATGATTCCTTGGTTCTACATGATGTTGTTTACACTTTCTATATGATGCTATTGGTAGACTTGGTATTCCTTGATCTTTTTCAGATTTGCATTACCCATGTAGTGGGAGCTCTTGGATGTGTATGTCATTCTTTGACAGTTTTTGCACATGGAGTTTATGATTGTAGTTTATGGGTGTATATGTTTATGGCATGAGTTTACTATGTTTGGTATACCTTGGAGGTATGGATAGTTGGATGTATTGGCACTTGTTGTGGTTGTTATTTCAGCTTTGGGTTTGTGTATCTTGACAGCTACTGGTGAATATTGATACCTTTGGATTGAGTGTTTGTGTTTGGGATATTAGTTGAGTAGGATTTATGCTTCGTTGTGACAAATTGTGTGGCTTCTCTATTGGATGGCTTCTTATCTTTGTGCTTTGGCATGATGGAAGATGAGAACACTCATGCTTGGGATGGTGGTCACTTTGATTCTTGTTGCAGGTATCTTGATGGAGCACATGGAGCACTTTGATTCCATGATGGTATATGTGGCTATATGGATTGTTCATTTGATTCACGTTTTGAGGTTACTTGTTCCCCTTATGCAATGTATACAACAAGTGGGAGAATGTTAGGAAAAAGGTGTGTTGTATACCTTGCATAATATATTTAATGTAATTATTCTTGGGGCCACTTTATGTTGCATGTAACATTGGGACATAAGTTAAGTTGTAAAAATGTAATTATTTAATATTGGGGAAAATAAATAAATAAATTACCCAATATTAAATAAGGGGACATGGTTTTGTAATCTCATGGTTTTAGTCACATGGTTTTGTACAATACCACTTAGTGGTTTTGTGGGAGCTTGCTTCTATAAAAGCAACCACAAAGGTAGTTATTGTAAGATGCAATTTTGCATGTTAGCTCTGGTTAGCATTTGTGAGGGTTTTGAAATATGCTAACCAATTTTTTCGATGAAGTAACACAACATAACCAACACTTAACCAACTTGATTAGCGTTAGCTCCAAATAGAAAACCAAACTTGAAAAGAACTCACACCAAGAATGCACACTCAATCCCAATGAGGAATAGGTGTTGTCATATGGTGGAGGAGCTAAATGAAAAATACTTGAAAGAAACTACTCAACGTCAAGAATGTGCACTCAAGATCCCACTGAGGGCGAGGTGCTAACATATGACGGAGTGTTGAATTGAAACTAGAAATGAATAGGCGGATAACCAGCCATGAAGAGCATTTCCACACTACCACCAAACAGTGGGGGGAAAAGATTACAATTAAAACAATTCGTCCGCTGCGGCGGGCATCCACAGAGTTGTGGGGATTCACCACTTGAGAGTGGGTACAAGAGTAATACAAATCCAATTATCCACACTGGCGGTAAACCATCCAGGGGTACTAATGTGAAATTAAAGAAAGAATTGCAGCAATAAAGGACTGGAACAGTACTACTGTTTACAGTCTTACAATATGGAAAAAGAGCTGCAAATTACATGAAAATTACAATAGATTCAATGTACCATGATACTGGATGATTCCATGTTAGACATCAACAATAAATGATGAAGAAAGGACTGAAGATTCAAACTTAAACAAGTCTGATGTAAAATAACAATTCTGGAAATTCTGATCAGCAACTGTGAAATTCAAAGAAATATTCACAACTCACTCAAAATACCTCCGTTTTGTGTGAAACGAAAACCAATGAGCTGCTGGAAGATAGGCGCCCAACATTAGATGAAGAAACAGCAACAAAAACTCATAATTTAATTCTTACACGAATCCCAATGCAGCAAGAATGGTACGACCTTCATGAGGGGCGATTTTGACAAGTAAAAATCAACAACTCAAAATTAAAATCTGAAACTCTCCAAAGATGGTCACCTTGGGTGTAGGAATGGATTGGAAAAGTACCCACAAGCAAATTAAATTCACACAAAAAGTTGTATGCAAAAACACTTTCAGCTGTGACTGCATCAGCAACTTCAAAACTGGAAATATCATTAAAAACTTCAACTGTTGAGCTCAATCTGCTAGTTTGGATGAGAAGCAGCAATGAAAACCAACTAGGTGTTGTATTTCAAACACGAAATTGGATTGAAACTAGGAGGTAAGCGTCCCTCAAAGTAAAAACCAAATTGTCATTTCGACAGCATAACATTAGCATAAATTCATAGATAATCAGCTCTTCAAACAGCAGCAATATATAAGCTTTTGTTGGCAAATGAAGCAACAAGAACTCTTCAAATTCCAAGAAGTTGAATCACTTCAACTTCCAAAAAGGACGCCACCTTTTTCCTTTTACTTTTTGAAATAATAAAATATAATTCAACTTCCCCTTTAGGCATCCATTTCATATTGCAACAATAAAGCATTTATTAAATAATTAAATGCTCACTTGACCCCTTTATGTCCCCTTCTTTAAAACAACTTAAAGTCATCAAGCCTAGGCATGGGGTACAACTTCAAGACATGAAAATTACTAAGTCTAAAACTCAGTCCAAGGAGAAAACCAAACCCAAAGCCAAACTGAGACTAATGGATAACAAGATGACTTGAGTTGAACTGCTGATGATGCCACTGCCAAAATTAGACTTACTAAAAATAGCCACTGCCAAAAATAGTAAGTTTACCTCAAAACCAACAGAGCAATACAGGAAGCAGACTTAATGAAAGTCGACAACCTAACCATCGCTAAAATTAGTATTTACTAAAAATAGTAAATACCTAGAAATGCCACAAACCTCCAAGCAAGGAAACCCTAATTTCACTTTTGATCAACCTACGGATTTCCAGAAATAGGCTATCAGTCAAAGAAGAGCGTATGGCCAAAATGGGGACATTACAGGTTTGAAGCATGGCATAGGATGTGTGGTTGCATGCTTGTTCACATGGATTGCTTGGAGAGGGATTGTTTCTTTAATGGTGTTCATGGAGACTCAGAAGATGTATTGTAATATTTATTGTTGAATAATACATGAGAGATGGATTCTTTTGGAGGCTTGGTTTTTTCCTCCTTGAGGTTTTTCCCAGGATATATCTAGTGTCATATTTTCATGGGTATGTTGTCTATTCTCTTGCATGTGGATTTTTAATACTTAATTGCATAGATTTCTCTTTTGAGTTATGTGGAAATTGTCTTTAAATGGCTGCAAGTTTCCAACATAAAGAACCTCAATGTTTCTACCCCATATTGCATGATAACTCATTTTTTGTCTTGGGAGACCCTCTATGATTTTTAATCCTCTTCTTCCTCTAACCATAAAGGATTTTTTTGTAACCCCCATTTATAAGGTAAAGGGATTGATCATTTTATGTTATTTATTAAATTATTCTACTAAAATGACCTCACTTATGGCCTTATAAAAATGTCTCTTTTTAACACTGTACATCTAGGTACTCTTTGTCTAAATTATTTTTCTTATATGATTTTGAGCCATGAGGTGTTAAGGAACTTGCAATAAGGAAAATGTGGATTCCCCATTTATTATATTCATATATATGTATTTCTTATTTGGGTCTTCCTTTTTCATTTGTTTGATTCATCCACATGTTTTTCTTACTAGAACTTTCACTCCTACATGCTTCTTTCCACTTTGTATTATCTCATTCCAAATCAAGACCTTATAACTCTAAAAGTTTAGAAATTTGTATCTCTCATGTTCATGTGTTTTGAAAAGGATAATTATGCCCTTTCTCTCCACTATGGGCCCTAAACTAGGACCTCTCCTCTCCTCCAAGTATAACCTCTATAATTCTAGTTTACCATTGTAAGTTGCTCCTAGGGGGCCCCACCTTCCTATTTACTATATTGTTTTGTCACTAAATTGAGATTTCCACTCATACAACTAATTTTCATTTCCTACATTTATTTTTATTGCAAATTTATCCCATTACCTGATTTCTTCTAGTTGTGGTGGAGTTAAGTCTTCATCTATGTAAAATCATGCGCCTTCAAGAAAAAAATGTTTCTTAATAGTTTATTTTTATTCTCTATTTTTTTTAGGAATACTCTTACACTCTTATTTGTTCCTCCCTATTTTATTCTTACAATTCTTCTTTCAAGTGGTGGATACGCCTCTCATTGAAGTTTATCTATAATAAATTCATTTATTAACTTGTTAGTGTGCTCACCTTCATATTATCTCTCAACCCTTTTTTATTATATTTATAGCTCTACCGTGTTGTTCTATTTCTTCTTATATTTTAAATTTAAATTATTCTCTATGATTTATTTGTGATTCTACATTGTACCTTTTATCTCTTATTCCCACAACTTAACCTCATTCAATCATTCATTTAATTTAGCTTCTTTGACCTCCATGTTTACTACTGTTGATTGCATTTGTTTAATATGAGGGATACCTTTTTCTTTGTTGATCTAGACATGTTTTTGTTGTTGGATTGGCTTAATTCATTTTTTATGGTCAAAATATCTTATTTATCTATTCCCATAGAGTTTAATCTTTATGCATTTGTTCTTTAAGTAAAATATTTTCATGGGTTTTCTTCCATTTCCTTTCTTTGATCTCTTGCATCTTGTCATCTTTGAATTATTTCTTCACATCTATGAAATCAAGTATCCTTTTCAAACCCATAAGCTCAATGACATATAGATACAATGACCACATTAGTGGGGGTTGGAATAGGACGATGTAGCATAAAAAATTGTACTCCCTTTTAGGTGAAAGCATAATTTCACGCTTTGTTTGGAACCTACTTGAGTGACCTTTTATCAATGCATTTAAACATTCCTAATAAGGCCCTAATTTCCTAAATTATGTATTCCATGGCCCATTTAATCATTTCTTGAGAAATCACATGGACAAAACCAAGACAAACATTTAATATTTTTCTCCTGATGCTTTATATCACACAAAATAGGGTTCGGACAAAGTCGCCCTAGGCAACTTGGTCCCCTATTTTTCCTTCAAATTTTAATATGTTGAGGACAACAATTTGTTATTTGAATTTTAAATATCAAATATCGGCTACCAGGATCTAATTTTGGGGAAATTAGATTAAGTGCCTAAAAATACCTAGTCATTTCACAATTTGAAAACTAACTAGAAAAAGAAGACAAAATATATCATTGAGACAATTACATTATGCCATAATATATTTGAATTTGTAAGTTTTCAAGTATATTTTTAGATGTCAAGCCCACATCTCATTCCTTTGTGTCTGAGTTGCTTAAGGTGACATCTATGATGGTGGGACGAGGTATGTCTTGTGAATCTTAGGTATGTAGGTTGAGGGGTGGGTGCTATCTGAGGCTAGCCAAACTGTCTCATCACACAATCATAATATAATGGCATGATGATGTGATCATATCACCCAACCAATAATCGATCTATTTGCATCCTAGCTAGCTATTGTGTTAGACCTAGCCATGACTTAAGAGTCTTGTATGGCCTCTAGATAATGTTGTCATCCTCTAGATGGTTGAAAGTGACTCTCTAGTATAATAAGTCTTTGTGCTACTAGCATCACTTGAGAGTATAAAAAATACTCATGAAAGGTCTATTGGGCTGTCATGGGATATCTAGCTAGTCTCATGCAAGAAATATGCTCAAAATATCACACTCAAAGAAGCATACAAATCATGATATTGTTTTCCTCCTCATAAACAAAGTGACCAAGATCATAATAAAGATGTATTAACAAGCTCTATCCCTAGGAAAAAACTATTTGATCACTCTTCATTGCTCGTATCATGTTCTCTAGGCCTCCATCAAGGTGTGTGCCTCATCCATCAAGTGCTAAGACTAGAGTGATGGTGACAATCATAATCCACCAAATCAGTGACACATCAATTCCTACATGTAAAAGCCACTTTAACAAGATGTGGCCTGCTCTCACAAGCTATGTGATGAATGGTACATTAGAACTAATCAACCATATATCTCGAGGGCTCCGAAAATCATCATGATGCACGATTCTTCCTTGTATGGGTAGCCTGAGTATGCGATATACATCCTCAAGCATGACTGCCATCTCCCCTATCAGAATATGGAAGGTGGAAGTGTCTGCATCCCATCGTTCTACAAGTTCCATCAACATATCATCATGATATCACATGGGTAGCATGGTGTAGACCCAATATAGATCGACATGTAAGTGTTGCTACTACTTAATCGGGAGTCAGGTGGCCTACTCCCAAAGCAATAAAAACAACCATCGTACAAGTCATTGTTGTGTGTGTGGCGAGTTATATAAAGAGAAAAAGTAATCATTAGAAGTGTATCAAAATCATCAATCAATCAATTCTAAGTATAAAAACTTTAAATTTGGACAAAGGCGCCATTGTTGGTGTATAAGAGCGAATTTCCACCCCTTATGCAAATTCCCATTTTTGTACATCCTCACCTTAGAAAACCAAATCTAAAAGCAAAATTCCACATCAGTTGGCTAACTTCATTCCACTTGGAATCTATCTGTTGTGTCAGTAGAAGAATATTTGTTGGAGACGCCTGCGCGGCGTACTTACGTCTATGACAGATTCTTGCGTCTAAAGCTACCAGAGGCATTACACTTCCTATTTGGAATGGTTTGTAACGTCCCTCTTCGACCAACCGACCCCAAAAAATGGAAGATTCTTCCCTCTTCTCCTTCAAATTCTTCCACTCTTCATTCAACTCATCTCTTTTTGTAATCTTCAAGCATTCAACTTCATTCTCTTGGAATTCTCCACTCTCAACAACACTTTAGCACTCCATTACAACAACAACTACACTCTGTCAACTCTGTAAAGAAAGTGTGAGGCAAGCCATTGTAGCAGGGACTTGAGGTTTTGCAACACCTCCCTTCATCACAGTCGAGGTTGTGGTGACTGTTCAAGCCTTCTTTCTCCATCATTGGCTAGTGAGCTCTTGGTGGAGGTGGTAACGTTTCGCTCCTCTCCTTTACAATTTGGTTGAGTAGCTCTTTACTATTTTGTACTATTACTTGCATTCCTTCTTTCTATACTTCTTTATCATACATTTCTCTATCGTTGCTATCTGGCTATCCATGGAGGTGGAAACACCAAAACGGGGGTCTGACTGAGGCAGGCCCCTATATAGCCCCAACAAATTTCCTCTCTTTCTTGTGTGTAGGTGGATGTGAATTTAGAGCTAGCTGGCGAACATGCGCTTTTGTGAGATTATCTTAGTCACCCTAGTACTTGTCTATTTACTTTATCACTTGAGTATCTATTTTACATACTTTCTCATTCTATTTTTACCATCTATATTAAACTAGCTAGGTTGTTAGTAGGTCTTTTGATAGTTTTACTATGTTCACTATTTTTTGGTCGTACGGATGCCAGTGGGCCCGAGAGATGCCAGTGCGCTTCATTGATGTCCCATAACTATGTTGTTGTCCTTAGACAAAGAGTTGTCTGAGGCACAAAACCAACTCCCAAAAAACCAACTCGCCTAGCCCAAACTAAAGTTAGGGTCTGTAGAGTGATCAAAGGACTTTATAGTCCTCATCATTCTCATCCCTCACATCAAACACCCCTTTAGAGTGAGGTAAGTTAGGGTACCCTTCCACTCTTGGATCTTTGTGACCTGAGGCCTTGATGTGGTTGGTACCCCTCCCTTACATTTTTGGTGAACCTGACGTGAACCATTTTGGTTTCATTTGGTGATACTAAAATTTCCTTTCCTCGTGTTCTAGGAGTGTTGTAGGTGCGAGTGTTGTGAGGCCTTCACCTTACAATCCAATCTATGACCCTTAGTAGGCATAATTGGAAGGTTCCAAAAGTGTTGCGCAACGAAACCTTAATTGGGTCACTGTCCTATCTTACAACCTTTGCGGGGCCCTGTGAGAGTGTAGTTTATTGCATGCAATGACCTCTTTCCTGCATCAACCTATCCCCTCTGCACAGCCTGTGAGCAGTGGTACTAGCATAACCTTCACCTCACATGATATGTTGATGGGTTTTAATAGGGAACCATCTCCTCTCTACATTCTTGTGCGAATCAATGGAAACATCATAGTAGGTGTTCTCATTGATCTGATGTCTCAAGTAAACATTATAACTGAGGAGATCATGCTAATCAATTTTTTGCATAAAGATGGGTACGATGCACCTATGAGCACCATCTGCATGCATGACAAAATTTCCGTACCTCCTTTGGGTAGTATCGTCTTGTCGATTTTGGTTGGACCTAAATCTGTGAAGCTTTTGTTCGACATAATCCCTAGATTTGAACTCTTTAGAGTGAAGCTGGGTATCCCCTAGTTAGTAGCTATGAATGTAGTAGCCTTGGTTGTGCATAAATTTTTAAAATTTATCCACGAGGGTTCTATGCATGTAATTCATGACACCAGTTATAAATTGTCGGTTTCCTGTGGTAGTTACTCCTTGGATTACTCTTGGCTTGCGCCCATTGGTCCTCTTCCACCTAGGAAATACCTCTTGTATCAAAATTATCAAAATTACAAGAGAGGGTGCTTAACACTGAGAGTGAGATACCCTCCATCGCCTTATGTTGTTTCACATAGGGCTTGCTTAAAAGCTGACAGTGATGTCGCTAGGGCATGTAGAAGGGAAGAAGAGAAGCAATCCCGA
Organism: Sequoia sempervirens; assembly: GCA_007258455.2. Classification (NCBI taxonomy): domain Eukaryota; kingdom Viridiplantae; phylum Streptophyta; class Pinopsida; order Cupressales; family Cupressaceae; genus Sequoia; species Sequoia sempervirens. The sequence continues at coordinate 167,739 of VDFB02059970.1, forward strand.
GATCCTCCTTTTTCCTCTTCCGTTGTTTAGTTTGACACTCCTTTTCGCCCTGCGGTGGTGCCATCAGATTTTGTTCCGCATCTGTGAGAGAATCCTGTGGTGCCCGCTTGGTGAAAGCCCAAGCGTCCTACATTTTAGCTTCTTGTTCTGCCCACGGAGCTTAGGCCCATTTGATATAGCAGGAAGAAAGGTCTTCGTGGGGAATCTTCTATGTCTTGACCTTCGCGGCCTCCTATTGCTTCTACTCCTAAGGCAGTAAACGGGAAGAGGCCTATTGCCGAGGCATTAGAGCCGACTCCCCTCGATGCTTCTCAACCTGTTCCTCCTACTCCCATTTAGGAGCTTGTCCCTCTACTGGAAACAGCTGTGGAGGACACTCCCATGGTTGAGTAGGAGCCTTTTGTTCCTTTGCAACCTTCGGTCTCTAGCTTGAAGAGTCATAGAAACTGCCTTGCACTCGAGCACAAGCGCTGGTGAAAGGATCTCGTAGCTGAGCAGGCCGCCTTACAAAAGAAGGAAGAGAAGTCGATCACCCCTACTTCAGGGCCTCCTGTCAAGTCCTCCTCTCTCCTCCCCTCTTCTTTCATTCAATCTAGCTCAGTCGCACTTCTGGATTCTACTGTGAGTATGAATGTTCCTAACCCCGAAAAGGTGCAGGTGTTCATCACTCCTTCGCTGGAGCTACCCTTGTTGATCTCCCTTCCCAATGCCCCTCCTTTCCCAAAACCTGTAGATATGTCGAACACTTCGGTGGTATTTGTTGCGATTTTCTGATCCACCTCTTCCTCCACACCTCTTGCCTCATTTATGGGGAGTTCACGTACCCCGACGAAGCAAAAGGTGGAGGGTGGTCCTTCCAGCAATGGAGGACATAAGAGGAGCCCACCTTCTCTAAATGGTGGTCCTACGCTGACTTGTTCTATTTTAGTAATGGAACTAATCTCAGCTTCCCCTGAGTTCATCACCGCTCCTGAGTCACTCGGTGAGCCTAGCAGTGAACCTCGGGCACAAATTTATTGGTCCATTGAGCTACGACATGACACTCTAGTGAAGTGCATGTTTAACTCTCTGGATGAAGTTTTGTCCTTGTTAGCAATCTTCATGAAATCGTTGACCATAGCTCCATAAGAGCCGAGTGGAGGAGACCTTGCAGGGCCTTCTTCCTTAGCCCTTATTGCGGGAGGATCAAAAGCTCCTCCTCTTAACATCCCACCACTGCAGGCTCATCCTCCTTCCCCTTATGATGATCTGGAGTGGGAAGTGAACAACCTCTTGGTCGATTAGTGTTAGGGGGAGGCCTCTTGTTTATCTTTAGATTAGATGTGTGTGTGATGTGATGTGTTCCCCCATGATCATGCTATGTGTTCCTAGATGACCCTTGTCACCCTTGTTGGTGCTTGGATATAGGAGTGGTTTTTGTGTCATAAACCTTCTTCTATTTGTATTATCATTCTTCCATGTTTGTGATTGAATTTTGGAAAAATTGGGGATGATGCAAAGTATTGGGGGCACTTAGGCATCCCTTCCATGTCGACCCAATTTTTTATTTTTACTTTCTCTTCTCGTGCATTCTTCACATGGTCTGATATAGTAGGGGGTTGATGACAATTCATTTTATATACTATTATTATACTTATATATATATATATATATATATCTAGGAGCAGCTTTGACTCTGAAATATCAGAAAAACACATTCGTTGCCAACAAATATTTTCTAGAAAATCCTCACAAACTTTTTCAGAGAATTGCATTCTTGACTTGGACCCCTAATGGAACGTGTTTCCTTCATCATGGGTTCGCAAAGAAAGAACTTGAGAACTTCCCTCCAAGGTGGGAGCAACTTCGACCTTCCCCTCACAAGGGGGCATCTTCTTCCTTTCAAATTCCTTGTTGAAGTGAACATCTTTCAAAAGGATTCCTTGATGTTGAATCGATTTGAGAAAAAACACCTTTTTCGCACTTTCAAACAACGCATCCCTTGAGTGGACCCCTTCTCTTTTCACGTCAGGTTCCTGAGAGACCCCTTTGAAAGTTTTCCAATCTATCAATGGTCGGCATGACTGTTTGCTTACTTGCCTGCGTGGCCACTTTTGGACATGTTTTATCTACGAGTAAACATGTCGCTTTATAGTTGCGCCTGTAAAGTCACTTTCAAACTTTGTGGACTCTCCCTTCCTTGGGTTTCCTCCATGTGATAGATCTTGGGGGATACCTCCCTATAGGTCTACGGGCTTGTAGGGCGCTTCTTCTGAGCTTCCTCCATGTGAGAGATCTTGGGGGTTGATCCCTTGTAGGTCTGTGGGCTTGTAGGGTGCTTTTTTGTATGAGGGCTCTTGGCTCTTCGTGACCTAAGGCCTTGACATGGTTGGTCCACCTCCCTTATAGTTGGATAAGGGCACCAAAGTGGGACAAGGGCTCCATTGTTGGACAGAGGCACCATTATTGGATAGGGGCGCCCAAACGAGACATTGTCACTAAAAATGGTAATTGGTGCCACATATTTATGAAAAACCCTAAAAAAGGCATACAATAATGAAAGAAATTAGAGGGAAAGTGAAAAATCCACTCACCTCTACTGCCACCATACCTCGTGAAGTGTTCACTTGTAGAATCTCAAGCCTTAGGGGTTGGTATGGTCATCATCTCAACATTCTCGCTCCTAGGTTAAATGGTATCACTCTCTAAACCTTCAAACAACAAAAGTGAAAATGAATGTCAAAAAGGTAATTTTTCTATAACTTATAGTCACATTTAGTAGTACACTTTTCATATCATACTTCATTCAAATCAATGTAAATAGAGCTAGAGAACTCTGATTTTGATGTCATCTATTGTATTGGATTTCATAGTTCCATTCTTAGTTCTATGCTTGTTGATAATTGGTGTTATGATTTCATGACCCTATCACAAGCATTTCTCGTCAACAAGTTCAATCCAATGTGGTTAGATTGCTACCCTGATTCCACCTCCGTAAAGCAAGTGCAATCAGGGGGGCATGCATCTACCCTCGATTTTCATTCTCCTTAAAAGTTTTAGGACTAACATGTTCAGTTGCAGATACAAAATGATCTTTGAATATTTAACGACTTGGTTTTGTAGGATACAGTTCCTAACATTGTGGTTTTGCATATTACTACACTAGGGGCTTCATTCTCTTGTTTGATGAATGATCTATTTGATTCCAATAAAAGGACATGACAAAATATAGGTTTGGAAAGTTCGCTTGGCCATTTTCTACAACCTAATGACTTGTTTTCAAAGTGTTCTAATCTTCAAGCTTCATTCTACTTGCTGCCTAAGGCAAGGTATCATTGTGTTTCAGATTTTCCTAAGGGTATTTGACTTTCTCTTAGGTAGATCTTATCATTTTCATTTAGGAATCCTTCTCTAGCGCACTTGAGTAGGGTTTTATGCATGTTAGCTCATTATAACCTTAGATGCACTTAAGGTTAGGAGCACACACACTTTTATCAATCAATTTACTAGCTATTTGTGGAGGTAGAAATACCAAAACAAGGGTTTGACTGAGGCAAAATCCTATATAGCCACTCCCACCATCTCTTTTCCAGATTTATGTAGGTTCAAATCCAAAGACGAAGATCATAAGGAAGGAAGACATAAGATAGACAAAGAGTTACATGACTGCATTTTCAGATTCAGGATAATTCAACTAGGACAAAGTTTCCCTGGGCGACTTAGTCTAGCAAAATCAACTCCAAATTTGAATGACAGGTGCATAGTACTTTGCTCTTTCTAGATCTGCTAGCAAAATTTGGTTTTAAAGTTTCTATGTTTCAAAAAATTTCTATTTTCAAATTAGGTTTCATAGTTTCATTAGGTCAATAAAATCAAATCAATTTCAATCAATTTCCAAGGCATAAAAGGATCAAATCCAAGGTTGATTGACTCACCCACAAGGTTGAAAGTCAATCTAATCTCCTTGCCGATTTGCATCCTAATGTTCTATGAAAAATGATTAATGTTAGTAATCTATGCATTAGACCTCGGATCCCTTTTCATTAAAACATACTATATATCTATCTTGGATTTTTTTAATTTCCAACGTTTAACCTTGTAATGTTTTCAAGTTGTTTCATTCTTTCATTGTGTTTAAAAATGGGTGGTTACCTTAGCCTTCTTCTTCAAAGTTCCACCTTGGACTAAGCATGCTATTGTATCCCTTCACTCTTAGAGAACATAACCATTTTTATATGGAAGTTTTACTAGTTGTGTTGATTCCAGACTTTTTTGTGACACTAAATATAGTTTATTTCTTGGTTTTCTTATGCTTCTAATGGTTGATTTAGTTTCTCTTACATTTTCTCAATGCCATTTTTTTGGGATTTTCCTAGTTATTTTTTTAAGATTCGTAGAATTTTCTTTTTCCAAAACCATTTTAGCTTCCTTAATATCATGGCCTTCCTCCATTGTAGAATCCCTTTATATTACTTGGCATTCACATAGGTCATATTTTCTCGTATATATGATAGTTTTTCTTGCATGCATCCTAACTTTTCTGAGTTTAAAATTGATTTTAAGGCCTCTTCTATGATGTATAAGTAAGGTCATTTATATGTTGAAGCAGTTTTATTACATATATTTCCAAATAAACACCTCCTCCAACAATTTTTTTATCCACTACTCAACTTTTTAAATATTTAGTCCAAATAGAGTAGGGGATAACATGCATCCTTGTTTGACCTCAACATGGCTCATGAAACATTTTGATAATCCTTGCCTTGTTCTAATTTTAGCTTGAGCGTAATCATCAACCTATGAGAAACAACCTTATACATCTCTAAAATTCCCAACTCTTCTAGTCTACCCTAAATTTTCCTTTTAGGAACAATGTTTAATACCTTTTTCAAGTCACCAAAATATAAAAGAAAAATTTCCTTTTTTTATCCCATACCTTCTTGATCAAGTTTCTAAGAGTACATTTGCAATGACCAATTATAGACTAGTCTTCCCTAAAACCTACTTACCCTTTCACTCTCTTTACTCCCTTCTATTCGGAAGTGTTAATTATATGCTCTATCATACTCTCAAAGAGTTTTCTAAAAGGAGGGTTAATCATTATAGGGTGGTAGTTTTTATTTTTGGACATCTCCACTTTTGAGAAGAGGAATGATGGGCTCCAATTTGTTGGCAAGCCATTTTGAATGACCTCATTGAAAATCCTCTTGATTTCTAGTGTGAGGAATTTTGAGCTCTATTTTAGGTAACATGTTACAACCATCTATATCATGGGATTTTCCCACTACTATATTTGTAATTCCTTCCTTGATATCTTTTATGTAGAAAATTTGGGTGATGGTCTTGATTTTTTGGGAATTTTCTTTATCTTGGTCTCTCTTGTACAATAGTTTGACATATTCCAACCATTCATAGTTTATGATATTATTCTCTTTATTTGTATTATTTTTCTACTATTCCCTCTAAAACCTTAGTATTATGCTTCCCAAGAGAAATCAATTTTTTCCTCCTTGTTTTCATGTATTCGTCTTTTTTAGATCTCATCATATTTCCTAAAACCCTTTAATTTCCCTTTACCTTACCAAACATTTTTAAAATTCTTTTTGTTTCCTTGTAATCTTCATCATTCCATGGGTTTACTAAAAAACTATTTTTTTTGTCTTTCTTAGGTTTAGATATTTTGCATGGAATGAGTGCTTTGTGGATTTTCGTTGTCAAGTTATTCTTTCTTATTACTCTCTTTTTTTATAGTGGACATACCGATATATTTTATTTCCCACAACTATTTTTCAAGAATTATTCTAGAATTTCCATGGTTCTTATGTGTCATAAGGATTGTACCTTTAGGAGCCACTTTATTTTAATTTTTGAGAGGCCTATATTGTTGTTGGTTATCTTTTTGCATACCAGTATTTACATTTATAGGATTATGATCATATTTCATTTATTAGGGTATCTTCAAATATCTACCTCCATTAACCTTAGCATAACACTTTGATATCAAATAACATAACCAACAATGCTTTAACCATTATATGTTTTACATGTAATTTTTTTGAATCTTGGTCATGCTTTTATTTCTTTACTTATGATCAAATTATAAATCATATAAAACCGCAATTGTTCTACCCTATACTACATGTTAACTCATTTTTCTTGGGAGACACTTTCCCAATTTTTATCATCTTATTCCTCTATTGATAAAGGATTTTCTTTCACCCCCTCATTTCTAAGGTAAAGGTTTTGATTATTGGTTTTTTATTAAAGGGTAAATATATTTTATAGGGCTCCTAAAAGCCTTTTATAGGGTTTGATTATTTATTGTTCTCGAGTTAAACTATCCTATTAAAATTACCTCACTTATGCCCCTAGAAATTGATATATCCTTTTTTTAAGTTGTATATGGGCTCTCTTTATCTAGGTTTTTTTCTTGTATGATTTTGAGCCTTGAGGTGTGAATTAACATGCAATAAGATAAATGATGGATTCTCCACCTATAATCTTTATCCATATGATTGATTACATAGGTCTTCCATTTCAACTTGCATGATTTATACCCATGATTCTCTTATTATAACTATAACTCCTCCATGCCCCTTGCCACTTTTAATTATTACATTCCAAATTTAGACCTTCTTATAAATATCAAAAGTTTAGAACTTTACAACCCTCATGTTCATGTGTTTTGAAAAGGAAAATGATGTGTTTTCCCTCTTCTATCGGCTCTAAAATAAGATCTCTCCTACAAAGTTAACCTTTGTAATTATAGCTTATCATTATAAGGTTCTCCTCGGGGGAGTCACCTTCCTATTTACTATGTGTCATTTTGTCACAAAAATTGAGATTTCCCTTTATATAACCACACTTCATTTCCTACATTTTTTTCCATTACAACTTTCTCCTAGTTACTTCTTTCTTTAAACAATGCCATAATTAAGTACTCATCTATATAAAATTGTATATCTTTAAGAAACCTTTTGTTCTTAATAATTTATTATTATACTCTATATTTTCCAAGATCACTCTTACATTCTTATTTCCTCGTATTATTATTCCGATTCTTCTTACTTTATTGATACAACATACCCCTTGAATCTTTTCTACAAGAAACTTTTTAATTGTTGACTTAGTTTATTCACCACCACTAGTAGAGTAAGTAGAATATCCAATTTGATATCCTAGTTGGTCAGTATACTTACCTTCTTGATGATATTTCAAACCTTTTATTGTTTTATTTGTAACTCTATCATATCAATCTCTTTCTTCCCACATTTGAAACTTAACATATTTCTCTATGCATTATTTTTTATTATTTTTTGGCCATTTTATCTTGTGTGCCCACACCTTGGCCTCTTCCAATTGTTCCTTTAATTTAGCTTCTTTGACCTCCATTTTTTTTGCTAATTATATTTCTTTGATATGAGGGATATATCGTCATTCACAACAACAAGCTTAAATGTATGTTTAAAATTTTCCAATACCATCACTTGAATGCAACTGACCATTATCTACTAGAAAATTCACCTTAAAATCACATATACTAAACTAATATTCCTTCCTCAAAATAGTTGAAAATTCAAACAACGGTCCATATTAGGGTCATATCATAAGAGGCCTTTAGTTTTTCCTTGAACTATTGTAATAGAAATACCAACACAAAAAAAAGTAATGGAAAACTAATAGGAAAAGAATAAAAAATAGAAATACCAACACAAAAAAAAGTAATGGAAAACTAATAGGAAAAGAATAAAACAACCAAAAACAACATCCAATAGAAACCAGAGAATTACCATGATATTTCACACCTCTTTGCTTGATGCCTCAAAAGTTAAACTTCTAAGGTAAGTCACAATAAATATTGTTGTGCTATATAATACATGCAAGTGAGATACATCTAAATTATGAAAGAATCTTGACACTCTAGTAAACTTACAATAATATCTCATCCTACCTCAAATGACAATTAGTATTCAAGGTGGTCAAACTTGATTAGGTAAGGATTCCAAATCATTCCAATCTCTTACTCCATACTTTCAACCATTGTGAAATCTAGTTGTAATACACATTAATTCACCATATAAATTGTCACTTAATTTTCAGACCTATAAAAATGTGACACCTTGATTTAATTAAATTTATCTTTTGATTTTAAAGATTCCTCTAAAATTTATTTTAGTTGTCAATTAGTAAAATTGCATTTGTTAACCACATTGGCAACTATTTAGGAATCACATTCAATCTCCAAAAATTTATACCCTACTCAATAAGTTGTTTCAATAACTTCAATTGATGCTTCAAATTTCACATGATTATTAGTTTCACATATAGAAAATTCAATCCACCAAGCACAAAATCTCCTCTATTTTTCTTTAAGACAAATGAGTTGATTTAAAGAATTTAAAGAAATGGTTGAATCACAAACTGGAAAGAAAATGAAGTGTTTGAGGATTGATAATGGTGGTGAATTTTCCTCTAATGATTTTGATAGATTTTGTAAAGATTATGACATTTTGAGACAAAATAAAACTTTGTATTCTCCACAACAGAATGGAGTTGCAGAAAGAATGAACAAGACATTGATGGAGAATGCTAGGAGGATGTTGAGTGGTGCTGGTCTAGAACAAAGGTTTTGGCTCGATTAAAATGTCCCCTACATCTTTTGTTGATAAGACACCTATAAGGGCATGGTTGGGTCACAAGCTTTGGCTGAGACATCTTAGAGTTTTTGGTTTTGAGGCATATGCACACGTGCCAAAGGAGAAGCAAACAAAGTTGGAGAACAAGGCTGCAAAATGTATCTTCATCGATTATAGCTATGGTGTGAAAGGATACAAAAATTGGGACCTTGTAGCACAAAAGGTAATATATAGTAGAAGTTTTATTTTTTGAGAAATTAAGTCTTCTCCCCTTACATTACATCCAAAACAAAACAAACAAGAAGATGTAATTCAACTTCCTTCTACACCTGAGAAAGTTGAATTGAAACCCTTAGATAGACAAGAGGTTGAGGAGAGCTCATCTAGCTCTGAATCTTCAGAAGAGGAGGAAGAACCTCCAACTTAGCCTGTTTGAAGGTATACAAGGTATAGAAAACCACCTGAAAGGTATTCACTTGATGATTGGAGATGTATTTTTTCTTTCAATACTAACATTGACCAACCCAAATTTGTAGAAGAGGCATTAGGTATGAATGATGTAGGATCCTTGAAGATTGTTATGGATGAAGAAATGGAAGCTTTGAAAAAGAATGATACATGAGATCTTGTACCATTTCCCGAAGGACATAAACCTATTGGTTGAAAATAGGTGTTTAAGAAAAAGATGTATCCAAATGGAGGTATTGAGAAGTACAAAGCATGGTTGGTTGTGAAGGGTTACTCGTAGGTTGAGGGTGTTCATTAAGGTGATATATTTTCTCATGTTGCAAAAATAACATCCATTAGATTATTGTTTTCTATTTCTACTACTTATGATCTAGAGAATGAGTAGATAGATGTAAAAACAAATTTCCTTTATGGTGATTTGGAGGAGGATATTTACATGACACAACTAGAGCACTATGTAGTGAAAGGAAAAGTAATTTGGTTTGTAAATTGAAGAAATGTTTGTATGGCCTCAAACAGAGTCCTAGGATGTGGTACCAAAAAATTGATACATGTGTTGAGTTTGGGATTTGAGTGTTCTAAATCAAATAATTATGTTTATTATAAATTTGATGGTGTTATTGCATTATATGTTGATGATATGTTATTTATTGGTAAACGGAAAGGAAAGATTTTAGAACTAAAGTCTCAACTTGTAGCTAAATTTTAAATAAAAGATCTTGGTGCAGCTAAACACATTCTTGAGATGGAAATAAAAAAGAGATATAGTGAATAGAAAGTTATGGCTTGGTTAGAGTAAGTATGTCAATTCAGTTTTATAGAGGTTTAACATGTAGGATTATAGACCATTGTGTGTTCCTTTTACAGTTAGAAAAAAATTATCTACTTTAGATTGTCCAACATTTCCATTGGAGATGGAAGACATGATTAGAGTGCCTTACCAGAGTGCAGTTGGAAGTTTGATGTATGCTATGGTCTACACTAGACTAGACATTTCCCAAGCAATGTGAATTCTTTCTAGATATATGTCTAATCTTGGTAGAAGTCATTAGGATGTAGTTAAAAGAGTCTTCAAATATTTGCGAGGTACCTCAAAGTATTCCTTGTGTTATCATGGTAATATGGTGGGAGATGGGAATTCCCTTGATATTTGTGGTTTTGTGGATTCAAATTGTGCGAGTGATGTTGATAGAAGAAGATCCACTAGTGCTTATGTGTTTACTTTATTTGGTGGAGCAATTAGTTGGATGAGTAAGCGTCAGACTATGGTTGCTTTGTCCACTACTAAAGTTGAGTATATGGAAGCTACTCATGCTAGTAAAGAATCCATTTGGCTTAAGAGATTGTGTTTAGGTATTGGAATTAAACAAGGTATAGTGATAGTTTATTGTGACAGTCAGAGTGTGATCTGCCTAGCTAAGAATCCAACATTTCATGCCAGAACCAAGAAAATTGATGTACAATATCATTTTGTTAGAAATATGGTTGAGGATGATAGGGTGAAGTTGGTTAAGGTAGAGAATTTGATGAATGTTGCAGATTCTTTAACTAAGCTTGTGAGCATAGGAAAGTTCAGATGGTGTCCGGAGTCTATGGGCCTCACGACCCCTAGCGATTGAATTATAGTGTTGATACTCCCTTTGCTCTTGCAAGGTGTTTGACAAGTGCGAGAATATTAGGAAAATGGTGTCCCAACCTTGAATTACACGAGGTTACTATTTATAGTAAGTTTACATTTGAGCACAAATTGATGCAAAATTTTCCCCAAAGCTTTGGATTGGCTAAATAAGCATGCTTGTAAAGTTTCATCATAAGATCATGTTTAGGTTTGAAGATATTAAAGTTTTCATTTTTCAAAGTTTCAAAGTCCATTTTGAAGGCCTTGAGGCATTTTCTGGGCTTGAAAGTGGTTGAAC